>PVJD01009364.1:0-63527 GCA_004026545.1 Mormoops blainvillei | reverse complement strand
CAATATCTCACTAAAACAAAACTAAATGTAACCCAACATAAATTTTCCTTGTCCATATCGCCAAAAGTCTTGATCTATTTAAATACCAAGGAAGAATTAGATAGTGAAGGTATTGGGGTGGAAAGAGATAACAATATTGATCAACTAGAGTTTTAAACCATAATAATGTGAATACACTCGGGGGCCTTCCCATGCCTTAGGGGTGGGGGACGGGTGCCCTTTCCAAATGAGCGCTTCTGAACTTTCTACTCGGTAACTCTTATAAATCCAAGTGTGATATATAAAATACATTTAACAATTTTTAATTACTTTCCACTATTGAATTTTACACTAATGCAATGCAATGGAAAGACTGCTTTTCCACATGGAAGCACCTGAAGTGTAATTAAGGCTTTCCCTAATAATACATTTTCCAAGGCTGCAGGAACAAACCCTGTTCCACTCCCCCAAAAAACTATTTATAATTCCTTAGTCATATAGAATCATCTTTTTCAGGTTTAAATACTGACTTCTGGAAGAACAATATATCCACTCAAATCACCTCTGGGGAAGGTAATACAATATAGGTTACATTCCACACATCCCATGATTTTTTAAATTAGAAAGTGATAAGTGAAAAGAATATGTAGGAAACTCACAGAGGAACTCAGTTATTAAATATATTGATACAGTAGTAAATGGAAGGGTTTTGCTATGTTTCCAACCCACAAAGAAGAGAACAGACAAGTGCTCACATGTCAGAAGTTTATAAAAAATCATGGCAAGTGGAATCAAGAAAGGGAAAATGCATATTGAAATGGAGATATAGGAAAAGCATCTGAAGTAGGCAGTACTTCACATAAAAATTGTAAGACATACAATTTCCACATAGATGAAAACATGCAGGGTTTGTTATCAGCTTGCTTGCTGAACCAGAATCATTGAACATTTAGCTCAGGTGTTAACTAGTCTGAAAAACTTTTCTCAACACTTTCTTTCTTCCAGGAGAATCGAGGTCTTTCTTTTCTGTTTTCACTGCACCTTATGTGTTTCTACCTAATGACAATATTGTTATGAATGATAACTGCACTCAGGAATACATTGTCATTGGATGCTTACCTACTTCATGGAAAGATTTATGTCATGTTCATTTTTCATACCCAAGAATTTGTGCCACGGCATTTGCATTTAATAAATATTTATTGGATATAAGATTGAACATTGGAGTAACAGGACTAGCCAAAGTTATGACCAAAAAAACATGGGCCATGTCTGATGAACAGTAAATTGATTTTGACTGGCAATTATAAAATACACACTCTAAGAAAAGTCCATAAATCTAGGCTATAGCAATAATATAGAGAGCCTTAAGTGCCAGATGGAGTAATTTATACTTAACTTCATCAATATCAAATACTTTTCAAAGATATTTTAGCTGCAAGGTAACATTCTTCAATTCCAGCAAAGGTAGTGTTTTCATAAGAGTAGTTCACAGGCAGTGAAAAAATATCTTCCTTCAATGCAAGTTATATTCAGGCAACTATAATATTGCCTGTTGATATAATTCAGGAGTGACAGTGTTTATTAGCAGATGTGGACTCCAAAAAACAGAAGAATGGAATTTATATAGAGAAAAGCTCAAGAAATTAACTTTGACCTGGAGAAGGGTATTTTCTTAAACAGTGTTATATAGTAATATGTAGAGATACTGATGATTTTTGTAGGTGCTCAGTTCATTGAGTTCACTTCCAATGGACATTTGTCCTCTAGATAGTAACAGTCGAGGTCATCAGTTATTGGAAAAGCAGTGGGGTTGAGGAAAAATGTAGGTAGAATTTGATGACTTATAAAGAATAGCTTCTGTGGGCGTGTAGAGGAAGAAATGAGACCAGTGATATCAAGTGGGTGATGGGAACTGAGCTTAGTTTAGACACTATAATATACTATGTATAACTGATATGTCATTGTTTCTTTCTTTTCCTCCGGCAGTGAATAGCTGCTATAGTATCAGATAACAAAATAGAATACAGAATATATAAACATTTGCATATTGTCAATTTAGCTGCATAGGAACTCTCGAAATGTCTTTCTCTGAATAATGTTTTGTTAGCATGAACCACAACAGCCATATTTCATGAGATTTGAAAGGCGGAATGAAAATGATGTCAGAGATAGATATGTAGACAGATGATCAACAGATGACAGATACAACAGAGATAGCTGGAAATGTGTCATATCTTAGAAGATCGGTACAAGGCATAAGGTGCTATTGCTGCTCACACATATAATGTCTCATGTGTTGGTTCTGCTTATTGGTATGGGGTCATAACAGGGCTCATAGCTTCCTAGGAACCTTCGAGATCTTCCTTCAGTAACTTCTACTCCTAGGCCACAGGTGCCTATATCACAATGATGAACATTACAAGTTTCTTCTGCAGGATAACCCCATTAATAAAGTTGGAGTCCCAGAAACACGTGAATATTGAGGAAAAAGAGCCTCAAAAACGTCTTCTCTGGCACGCCAGATATAACGTTCCAGGGAGGCCATCTGAACTACTTCGACCATTGATCTCGAATTACACTATTAGTTGCTGGAGACGAATAACTGCTGTCTTAGGACACTCTACTCATCATCCCTTTTGGTAGTTTTTGCACCAAGATCCTGTTTCCCTCTTTCTGACACCGTCCACATCCGCAGCCACTTAAAGGAACGATGACCGCTTTAATGGATATCGCATCTTTCCTTCCTCCACAGTCATCGTATATTCAGGGTTCCTGAGCGTATGTTATTTCTTCTCCGTCTCATTTTCCTGTCTCTTTACTCAAAGGCCCTCATGCCGATGGAACCCGTGAGCCAGTTCTTGGTCCTTTGCTCCGCTTTAATTACACCAGCTCTCTCTGGGACATATGACAACACTCCCCGAACCACAGTGACTAAGAAATTTGTATTTCTAGCTCAGACTTATCTCCCTAGATCTAGATCCATAGATCACTCTCTGCCCAACATCCCCTCTGGATGGTCTAATACACATCAACCTTCCTCTGCAAACTGAACTTTTGCTTCCTCCTTCAGGCTTATTCCCCGTATAATCTACCCCTGTGTGTTCATGACAACGCATAATCTGATTGCTCAATTGGAGCGTGGCAGAAGACTTTTTGAGGCTTTTTTCCCTCCAAATACACGTGCATTCATGTGGTTCCCTTTTATTCTCTTGGATTACTGTTCATCTTAACAAGTACCAGGCTATCCTGCTTAACTTCTACAATGTCTATCGCCTCTTCCTGGTCATTCATTTTGAGGATTTTAGTTTCATGTACCAGAGACAGGTGCAAGAGACTCACATAGAGACAGTCACATAACTAGGTCAAACAATTGTGTAAATGCCAGTCTGTCAATAAACTACATATTGCACTGCTCATCTTACTGTAACCTAAGATGATATTCATGTAGCTTACAGAGCAGGCAATATAACAAAAGATTTTATAGCTCTGGTAGCAGATAATTGTAAGCGGTCTATCATTGCCTCTGGGCTAGGCAGAGAATGTATAAGGAATTTTAGCTAAATATAACTCATAAATATCGCTAGCTGGTGTAACTCTGTGGATGGAGCATCATCCTGGGAACCAAAGGGTTGCCTGTTTGATTCCCCAGTCAGGGCACATGACTGGGTTTTGTGCCAGGTCCCCAGTCAGGGGGCGCTCAAGAGGCAACCACACATTGATGTTTCTCTCCTTCTCTTTCTCCCTCAGTTCCCCTCTGTCTTAAAAAAAAAAGTAAAAATCTTAAGAAAAAGACTCATAAATAATCACTTTGTAAAGCACTCTTATATTAGCCAAAACTAATTGTTATATTCCTTAAGTGTAATTATCTCCAAATTATGTAACTTTAAACATTTTTTATCTCAAATATATTATTTATATATGTATATAAACTCATATTTTAAAACTTTTTCCCCCCACTTTTCTTCTAGAACACTAATTCAACTCTGTCCTACTGTTGTGCATAGAGTAAAACCTCTGTTTTTCGAGTGACTAATTAACAGTTCATAAATAATGAAAAGAATTATGTTTGATATAGTTCTATGTATATATTTATGCAGCAATAATATTATCCATTTAGAAAAACAGTATCTTATACTATAAAGTATTAAAATGGTTATGTTGTATTAAAACATTATAGAATTATTGGAAAAAATAAATGGGTATTATCCCCATGTGGATAGAATTTGTTATGCTTTTGTTAGATCCTCTTCATCATTTACAAAATAAAGGTTTTATAAATGATGAAGAAAGGTTTTCAATGATTACTTGGGTATGCATATAGATATTGTCATTAATGAGAAGCATATGTAAAGAATTTATGTGTTGAAGGCATTTTCCTAATCAATAAAGAAGTGGACAGATAAAAATTTCAGTCAATGAATAAAGGAAAAAAAATAACAATTCCCTAGGACCTGTCATATTTATTTAAAATAATTACAATCTGTTAAGTAATTTAAAAAATGTGAGGCATATAAGGTAGACCAATAGGTCATTTCCCTTAATCAACATTTTAAACTTAAGATTCTTATCAAGGAACATGTATAAAGAACCCATGGATAAAGCCAAAGGGGGGTAAGATTGAGGGTGGAAGGTGGGGATGGGTGGGGCAGTGGGGAGTGGTGGCGGGAAAATGGAGACAACTATACTTGAACAATATAAGTAAATAAAGAAATAATTTGTGATTCTTTATGCTTTGAAATAGGAAACTTATTGAACATGTATCATTCTATTTTACATACTATATTTGCAACATTATACTAGAAAACTACATTCCAGTAGTGAGAGCAGCCTAGCTGTGTTTCACAAATAACAAATAGTTGCAAGTTAGAAGAGGCTGCCATAGTATTATAAATTTCTACTGTCAGTCTTTTTATTTCACCACAATTTTCATTCTGAGAAGAAAGTCCTTCTGTATTTGTAGGTATATTTCATAGCTTCAGTAGACAATGATTATGCAGACTTGACTTCATTTGTGAATTTTAGAAAAGCATACATTTTAAAAATATGTATTTTATTCATCTGATTTTAAAAAGAATGCAATGTTTAGATACAAGCTGATTACTTTAAGGCAGAATTTGAGAGTGATAATGGGGCGATTAAATGTGTAAACGTGTTCGAATGCTCCTGGCTTCATCAATTTTTGGGCTACTTTGGACAAATTATGATTTCCTTTCAAGCTTCAGCTTTCTCATCCATAAAACATTATATGTGTTTTATGTTTACTACTGTCAAACCTTGCCCACTTCACACTTGCTGTTTTTTCTTCCATCATCTGTTTGTTTTCTCCACAGCTCCGCCTTAGTCCTCTGCTGAGCAGGGCCCTGCCGATGCGGCAGCTGAACATTGTAGTCTCTGAAAAACATCCTTCTAAAATGCTGTTTGTCTTCGTAGTGCTCCCATTTGTAATGAAACCTAGGACTCCCAAACTGCTCTTCAGGGTGGACACGACTGACAACCAACCAGAGGTACTCATGTGTAATGGATGGCAACTTTCACAAGCTCAAATCACCCACAACCATTGATGTTAAGAGCATTTTAAGATTTTACGTTTTATTTAACCATTAAGAAACTACCACTGGGCATCTTTTGCTGTGGGGATGGAGGTCACAGTTTTTCCATGGTGCTTCCCTGGTATAAAGCAAATATTTTCTAAAAGTGTTCTGTCTTGCTATGTTATCCCCTTCATTGTTCTTCTGCTGGAGAGAGCATCCTTTTGTTGGATCTTATTTTATCTGTGCATCTTGGTTTTTTCAAGTTGCCACTTCTTCAGCTTTTGTTATTAAAAAAACAAAAACAAAAAAAACTCTTGTTTTTCCTCAGGTCCAAATGTTCCTGGGAGGTCTGTTTATTTTTTCTCTCAAATTTCCAGCCTTCTTATGTTTGTTTTATGCACAATGTTTGGGGTTTTTAGTTTACTTAACAAAGGCTCCATCAATAGAGAAAAGTACATTTATTATATGTTTCTGAGACAAAAGTCTCTATCTTGTTTTTAAACATCAGAAAATCATTTTTAAAAATCTGCATCACAGTGGGTATATCTTCTGGCTTTATTCACCATTTTCCTTTTCCAAAACCATTCTGGGTCAATGGGATATTTTAGAAAACTTATATGCAAATTAGTCCAGAATAGAATGTGTCCATGTCAGAGGAGTAATTTAATGTACTCAATTATAATACTATTTTTTAAATTAATTTGTTTAAAGTAATATTTACTTTGCTATTTTCCAATTGAACAATCATCCTTTGAGGAGAACAAAGATGACTTCCACAATTCCATTTTCTATTATTATTGCTAATATTAAACAATCAGTATGAACTTGATTGAAGCCTTTGAAGTCAACACAGAACACTTTAAAGTAACTCTAACAATCATAATACAAAACTGTTCAAAGATCAAAAGGTCATGCATTTAAAACATTGCCAATGTTAATTCAAAAAGAAAAGCATCTTTTATATTAAAACCTGTTCTTGACTACCTTTCAATTTTGATCATTGAGAAGCCCCATTATATTTTCTTTTTTGTGTGTGCTCATGGGTTGAGAGTTTGATCTTCAATGTCATAATTTAAATATAATTGTTTCCTAGCAACCATTACATTTGATAATTTGCCTTCGGGAGTAGAACTGTTTAAAAGGTGCTTTCCATAGCTAGAATGAGTATTAAATAAATAAGTAAGCAATTTTAAATAATTATAAGATTATGACTACTTTCTCTGACCAATTTCCGAGTCTTTCTGTAAAATGATTGCCTGCTTATAAATCACGCAACTAAGTGCTTTGCTCAGATCAGGAAATGAGTCTAGGCTCAGACCTATTATGAGCTAAAAGAAAAAACATTTCTTTGTGACTGATTTTTATATGCATTAGAAAACTATTTTATTTCTAAAATTAAAACCTTATGCTATATTTAGGTAATTGGGTGTTATATGTATCTAGTATTTATTAACAACAGAAAGACAAAAAACCTCCAGTTCCATTCACCATAGTTATGTTGCAAATAATTAAACTATTCTTTTATCATTGAGCACTATTACAGATGTCCCCATGTCCTCCCTCCTTTGCCTACTTCCACCCAGTTTCCATCCACCCCATCCCCTGGCCTTTACCACACTATTGTCATGTCCATACTCTACACATAAATGTTCTTTGGCTAATCTGTTCACCTTCTTTTATCCAGTTTCCCCCATCCCACTCTCCTCTGACAGTTGTTGGTCTGTCCCATGAATCCATGCCTCTGGTTCTATTTTGTTCATTAGTTTATTATGTTCATTAGATTCCACATATAAGTGAGATCATGTGGTATTTGTCTTTGACCGGCTTATTTCACTTGGCATAATAATCTCTAAGTCCATCCATGTTGCTGCAAAGGTTAAGAATGCCTTCATTTTCACAGCCACGTAGTATCATTGTGTAAATATACCACAGCTTTTTTCTTCACTTTTCTACTGATGGGCACTTGGGCTGATCCCAGATCTTGGCTATCATAAATAATGCTGCTATGAACATAGAGGTGCATAGGTACTTTCTGATTTGCGTTTTGGGATTCTTAGGATATTTTCCCAGAAGTGGAATCACTGGGACAGAAGAGAGTTCTAATTTTAATTTTTTGAGGAAACTCCATACTGTTTTCCACAGTGGCTGCACCAGTCTGCAGTCCCACCAACAGTGCACTAGGGTCTCCTTTTCTCCACATCCTCGCCAGCACTTGTTGTTCATTGACTTATTGAAAAAATAAACAAATGCTTCTACATTAAACACTTCTAAAAAAAAAAAAAACCTAAAAAGCTTCTGCACAGCAAAAGAAACCAAAAATGAAATGAAAAAGAACCCACTTTATGGGAAAATGTGTTTGTCAATGATACATCTGATAAGGGGTTAATTTCCAAAATATATAAAATACTTACATAACTCAACACCAGGAAGATAAACAATCCAATTAAAAACAGCCAAAGGATCTGAACAGACATTTCTCCAAAGAGGATGTGCAGTCCTGGCTGGTGTAGTTCAGTGGATTGAGCATAGGCCTGTGAACCAAAGGTTCACTGGTTTGATTCCCCAGTCAGGGCACATGCCTGGGTTGCAGGCCAGGTCCCCAATAGAGGGTGCAGGAGAGGCAACCACACATTGATGTTTCTCTCCCTCTCTTTCTCCCTGCCTCCCCTCTCTCTAAAAATAAATAAATAAAATCTTAAAAAAAGAAAACAAGAGGACATGCAGCTGGCCCATAGACATATGAAAAAATTCTCAATATCACTAGCCATCAGAGAGATGCAAATTAAGACTGAAATGAGATACCACCTCACACCTGCCAGAATGGCTACCACCAATATTAAACTATTTTTTAAAGAATAAATGAAAACTAAAGATATTGTCTTAGTTAATTTAGGCTATTATAATTATATACCACAGACTGTGTAGCTTACACTTAACAGGAATTTATTTTTCACGCTTCTGGAGCCGGGAGGTCTAAGATCAGAGTGCCAGAATGTTGTGTGAGAGCCCTCTTCTGGGTTCCAGATTTCTCATTTTATCCTCACATAACTTAAGGGGCATGGGAGCTCTGTGTGTTCTCCTTTATAAGAGCACTACTCTTATTTATGAGGGCCTCACCCTCATGACCTAATCACCTCCTGAAAACCTTGCCTCCTAATACTATCACCTCCAAATTAGAATTTCAAAATGAATCCTAGAGTGACACATATATTCAGACCATAGCAGATCTATTCTTGGAAAATGGATAACGTTGAAAAAATTAGACTCAAACAACAAAATTAAGTAAATCATGATGTTAATTAAAATATACTGTTTCGATGTCTATTAATACTATATAACATTTCTTTATATATTTTTAAATATATATTACCTGGACTAGATATTTAGGTGATGGATCCAAGAAGGCATTGTTGTGAGGAAGGTGAAGAGTAGTTTCTGTCACTGAGACAGGGAATGCAGAGTTCTCACTACAGTGTCTGACACATTCTAAGGTCTCAGTCAATACCAGTTTTATGTCTGCTTTCAAGGACTCTGTAAAGGTGATGATGGAGAGAGGTCTGGGGTAAAGTTTAGTCCTACTGACCACAATAAATCTTAAAAGAAAAAAATAATAATTATAATAAATAATTATTTGACTAAAAATTAAAACTTTCCATGAAATTTATATAATGTAGTTTTTTGTATTTTAAAAGAAAAATGAATTTCTTTTGGTCACCTGAGGGCATTTTTTATTGCTTTTAGAGAGAGAGGAAGGGAGAGAGGAAGAGTGAGAGAGAAACATCAATGTGAGTGAGAGATATTGATTGGTTGCCTTCTCATACATGCCTTGACCGGGAATTGAACACGCAACCTGGTTATGTACCCTGACTGGGAATCAAACCCACGACCTTTCCATCTACAGGATGGTGCTCCAGCCAACTGAGCCGCACCAGTCAGGGCAAGAAATGAATAATATTTTAGAAGAACCAATAATCTTTGTCATGCTTGTTTTCTATAATCTTCATGACTAACAGTTGCCTTTGAATACAAAGTTCTTTTAAAATTAATTACTACTATATAAAAGCATTCCAACCCCACCATCAAACATAAAAGCTCAAAGGTCAAGTAGGATTTATATAGAAAAACTCAATTCCTATTATTAGAGGACTTTGAATTTCATGAGAGTAATTTAAAAAATGCAGATATCAATGGTAATATCACCTTTATTTTTATTTTTTCCTTTTTGGATCATTTATGTCTCTAAGATGCCAGAATAGCTTCAAATTAATGAAAAAAAAGTTGAAACAGTTAAAAATGTTGCCTCCATAAAAACATATTGAGTGATAATATTACGCATCAATAGATTACACATAGGCTCAGTAGATATGATGTTAACTGACAAATGTTATACAAAGACAAAAATCTAATCTTCCTGTTTTGAGGAAAAATACATTATCTATATGAATTTTCTTCTAGTGACTTTGCAGATGGAATTACGCATTAAGTTTCTTGTCTTAATTTAGAACACATTTTTGTGTTTTTAAAAAAACTAAAAGATAATTTTATTCACTTACTATGTACTCCCTTTAAAATTGTAATCAGGCCAAATTATATAATTATAAAATATTACAAGTATCAGCAATCACATACTGACAGTTTGTAATTATGTAGTTACCATATGGACTTATGGAATTATGATACCTAAAGACATAAAAAATATTCAATATTATTAACTCTCTCCTGGTAGGAATTTAACTAAATTATATAAAATACATAGCAAAAGTCAGGACTCTCTAAAATCTCTAATTATGAACTTTTGAGAAAATTAAAAAATAAAATTTGGGATAAATAATTTATATTTAAACTCTGAAATATCAATATTATGATTCATGTATGAAGAAAATTATCTCATATTTTATATTATGATGAAAAAGGTAATGTGTATTTGTTGAACCACTATGTTTCACATCAATAAATTCAAAATTGTTGTATGTAAAATATCCATATAAATGCATTGCCATATTTATAACCCTTACCCAAAACAATTTTTAACTTAGAAGGGATTTCATGTGTAGTCATCTAATACAGTAACTAATTTAACATTGTTAAGGGCTGTATTGTGGGTGTTTTGAGGACTTGTTAAGTGTTCCAGGAAGCCTCAAAGGGATGAATTTTTTAAAAAGGGTGTATTTAACTGCAAAATAATTAAAACTGTGGTCTGCTTTTGTCATGGTGATCTAAGCTCACTACAGCCTCTGGCTCCCACTGATTCACAACTAATCCAAGAAAACAAACCCTTTATGACTTCAAAAAATAAACAAAACATATTAGATTGTAAAAAGCGACTCAAAATTTAGGGAAGATGCCCAGGAAGAGAGGAGTTTCTTGTGAGTGTGTGTGTGTGTGTGTGTTTCTTTTTTATCTTGAGGCTTTGCTTGGAGAATAGTCCGAAGTCATAGAACTACACAGTAAAACAGAGAGGTGAATAGCTAAATCTCTGATAGAAATCATATGTTTAATGTCAGCAGAAGAATCTCAAAAAGGGACCTCTTGCAGACAGGTGTGTGGAGATTATGGTGGAGATTATGGTAGAGAAGAAAGAGCTGAGGAAAGAGTTCTTTTAATTCTGTGTTTGTATCCTCCTTAAAATAGGGCTCACCCCTCGGCGGTACATATGTGGAGAAGACTGAGATCAGAATCCCAGAGACTTTGAGATATTAACTTAAGCTATAAACCACATCTCAAATGAGACCATGAAAAGAATATGAACAGGACAAACTCAAAACATCACAGTAAAAGCCTTGAAAACTGAACTGAGATTCCAACCAACATCCACACAAAAAAAGAATAGAAATAATAGTGTAATACTAAACACACTGACTGCCTGCTAAACACCACCAAAAAGAACAACAACAAAGGCTGATCTTCTCCAGAAGATTATAACAAAACTTAGAGTCTATGCACTTACATTTTTTAAATTTCAATTCAGAATTACTCCAACAAACAAACAGGTAAATGTTAACAAAACTGCAGTGAAAAAGATAATCAACTCATGCCAATATTCATGTGATCCAGATTTGGAGTTATCAGACAAAATAAAGCAGATATTACAGAACTAGGCTTCTTTTAGTAAAGAAAAATACACTTGAAAAAGTAAAAAGATATAAGTTCTCAACAGAAAACAGAAAGTATACAAAAATAATCATTTTGAAATTTTAGCAATAAAATGTATAATATTTGAAAAAAAATTAGATGATCCCAAGAGCAAAGTTGATGTCACAGAGGAAAGTGTAGGGTTGCTTGAAGATAGAGTAATTTAAATTATATTGTATATTTTAAAAAAACAGGGAAAATGTATCAAAAAAGATGAGTAAAGTCTAAGATATCTTTTGGAAATTTTTAAAAGTTCTAATAATCATGTAATTGAAATTTCAGAAGGAAAGAAGTAAGGGATTAGAACAAAAAATACACTAAAATTTCTAATCACCAAAGATTTCCCAAATATGGTCAATTGCAAAAATTTAGTCATGTAAGAAACTCAGTGAACCCCAAGCACAGTTAAATTCAAAGAAAAACATGGCTAGATGCAAAATCAAAATGATAAAAAGCGAGTATAAATTTAAAAAATATTGAAAGTATCTAGAAAAAAAAACAACACATTAAATACATTGCAATGAGAAATTTGAGGGTGGATAGTTCATAAAAGCATGGAAACCAGAACATACTAAAATGATGTTTAAAATATTATATGAAAAGTTCTATGAATGTGAATTTTATATCCAGTAAAAATATTCTTTAAAAAAATATTTTATTTATTTATTTTTAGAGAGAGGGGAAGGGAGGGAGAGAGAAAAACACCAGTGTGTGGTTGCCTCTCACGTGCCCCCTACTGAAGAACTGTCTGGCAACCCAGGCATGTGCCCTGACTGGGAATCAAACCAGTGACCCTTTGCTTGGCAGGCCAGCTCTCAATCCACTGAGCTACACCAGCCAAAGTAAAAATATTCTTTAATAAAGTGAAATTAAAGACATTGCTAGGTATAGGAAAACTAAGAAACTTCATTTCCAACAGACTAGATCTAAAACAAGAAAGTTCTTATAGCTAAAAGACTCACAAATGATAAATATCTAGGAATATATCAAATATTTTCCATCTTAAATGTTTTAAAAAGTTTGGCTGCTGACAGCAAAATAAATACATACATTTACTTATTTATATATAAATATATAACTACATGCATAAATAAATAATATCGTATTTTTATGTATATAGATGTCATACATATAGCAATTATAAATTAAAATTAGTACATGCGAGGTGAATCTATATAATTGCAAGGCTTCAAAATTTTACTTCAGATAAGAAAGTGTCAATGGCAAATAGATGAAGAATGTGAGGTGTGGATATTGAAATACCAAATACAAGGAGTAAAAAATTCAATCCCAGGGGATATAGCTAAGTGCTAACATATACTTGTAAAACAAAATAGAATACTAAGATGTCAAATAATTCAAAAGAAATCAGGAAAAATGTACAAGGAGAACAAAAACTGAGAAGATAAACAGATGGAAACAATATAATAGCGGAAAATATCAAAACATAGCCCACCACATCCATAATTACACTAACTATAATGTTTATAACCAAAAGTCAGGCAGTACTCAATTACATATTGTCTACATGAAACCTATTTTAAAAATCGATATAAGTGTAAATAATAACTAAAATAATTTATTAAATATCGTTTCAACACTAATGAAAGGGAAACTGAGTACCTATATTAATGTTAGAAAATTAGACTCTACAACAAGACACGTCCAGGAATAAGGAAGGATATTGCATAATTATAAAAGTCTTCATTCACAGAAAAAAGATTATAGTAATAAACGTTTATAAGCCTAATAACATAGCCTCAAAATACATAGAGCAAACACATAACTGAGAGAAAAAATAGATAAATATTGGAAGGTGTGCAAATTTACTACACAAGGGAGTTTGGGGTGCTGGTGGAACTATTCATATTCTGACTGTACTGGTGATTACATGACAGTACACATTTGTCAAAACCATATGCCAGAAATTTCTGTGAGAGGTTGAAGCATAAAAAAGTCGCTTATGCATGAAATGCCATGGTCAACTTCACAATTACAAGTGTGAGAATGGACGGTGACTTAAGATATTTTCTCTTCAAGGGGAACTACACAGGCTTTTAGGAACTAAAGACTGTCCTGATTTGGTTGATATGTGATAGATGCAGGCAGACATGGGATTTCTATTACAATGAAAACTTCAGGAATAAACCTCCTCGCCATTTTTTTTTCTTTTCTTTTTTGAAATTCCCACCCTTCCATCCCCTCACCTTCTTCCCCTTCGACAACTGTCAACTTGTTCTCTATTTCTATGGGTCTGTTTCTGCTTTGTGCTATTTATTCATTTATTTTGTTTTGTTTTTTAGATACCACACATAAGTGAATTTTTCATATTTCTCTTTGAATTATTGCAAATTATTAACTAGTATCCTCACCTATTATGCCACATTAGAAAAAGTTTACTAAGAAATAAATGTGACGGTGCCTCCTTCAACAAACATTGCATAGTTAAATTGGGACCATTGTGAACAGTCTTTATAAATATTGTAAAAACAAAAAAAAGCGTAAGCAGCACATCAGAGAACTTTACGGTAAATAAACAAATAAATTGTTCTTCTAAACAAAGTTTGCTCAGATTTTTAAAAATATAAATATTATCTTGAGTCTTCAGGAAAGATATATTATGGTGTTTTCATGGTCAAACTTTTTTTAATAAGGCATCTCTTATTATATATGTATAAAGAAAGCATATTGAGAAAAGTTTCTGTAATATAACACAAGAGATATTTAGATTCCCAGAATTATGAAAACAGTGACATATTTTTCTAAAGTCTGAAATAAATTAACATATATGTTATTGGAATGATATGACCTTAACTATACAAAAGAATCAAACAAACTTGTACATTGAACTATGTGCATTTCCCCTAAATTATCAGTATATTAATGATAGAACCAGTGAATTAATGCATATGCTGTTCAGCACCATATCTAACACCTTATAGATACACAATAAATGATAGTTTTCCCTGAATTTTTTGCCCTTTCTCATTTGAAGATGAGTTACATGTTCAAAACTCAGTGCCAGATCAGCTCCTTATGTCTAGTCTACGCAGTGGAATTAGTGTTAAAATGTTTTAGAGCCCTGACTGACGTGGCTCAGTGGATTGAGCACTGGACTGAGAAAGCAATGGGTTGCCAGTTCAATACCCAGTCAGGGCACATGCCTGGGTTGCCAACCAGGTCTCAGGTAGGGGGCACGCGAGAGGCAACCACACATTGATGTTTCCCTCCCTCTCTTTCTCCCTCTCTTCCCCTCCCTCTAAAAATAAATAAATAAACTCTTAGAAAAGTGTTTTAGAGAGTGCCTCTATTTATGTATATGGGTGTGTGCAGTATGTATGTGTGGTATGTGTGTGAGTGCACTGTGTGGGTGTGTCTATACATATATCTGGAAGGAAAATAAATGTTTAAACTTGAGAATCCACAGTAAGAAAACATACTGACCATAAAATTTGATCCTACAATCAGTGCTTTTAGAATTATTGATTCAAACATATTTATCATACTGAAAAAAACATATCCCAGCAAAACAAAGTTTTGTTGCCCTTAAGTATGTGTGTGTCTGTATATTTTGTTCTGATTGTTGACAAATGCTAACAAATATTTTCATACCATATGCTGCATAGGCCAAGATGTGCAGGCAGTTTTTTCACAGTGATAGGAGCAGAGCACAGCTTCTAATTACTCATAAAATATCTTACACTGTTTTTTTTTTTTTCTGCAACCATTCTAACTAGTCATCTAGTATTGAAGATTAATGAGTACTTTTCCCAACACTGTGAATTCAGATGAGGTATTAAGTCCTGCAACTCTTCCAATTCAGTTTTGTGTCTGATAAATTATAACATGTTTGTAGCTGCTTGAGAACTCATAATTCAGAGCTCTTCATGGGAAATTCATCTAGACTTTTTAGGGCTCCCAATTATACCAAGAAACTTATTTTTTCCAGCTTAAAACTGTGAAGACTTCTCAAAACATATTTTAGTCAAAAAGAAGGTACTGAAAAAGAGACGTGTGAAAAAAATGAATTTGAACTTTTCACTAATATATGAGATAACTGAAATTACTTAGTTGATTCCATGGGTGATGTCCTCATCCTATATTTAATTTCTCCTCTGAGACAATAATATGATAATAATAGATTTAATTTGTTGCTATTTTTTCAATTACAGTTGACAATCAATATTATTTTAATTTTAGGTATACAGCATAGTGGTTAGACAATCACATAATTTATGAAGTGATCACCTCGATAATTCAAGTAAACACCTGGCTCCACAGACAGTTATGAAAATATTCTTGACTATATTCCCTATGTTGTACTTTACATCCTCGTGATTATTTTTTATTAATCACAGATTTAAATGCGGAACTCAGAATCACTATTAACAATTATTTTAGACATTCTGATAATGGCTAAGTCCTTTTTATTTGCATTTTACCACCTTTAACTGCTTAAATTTTCACTCTTTTACTTTGCTTATATCATCTATATTTTGGTATTGACAAGAGACGTTGATATTTTAAAATGTAAACTCCTGTTGGATTAAGACTTACCCTCTAGGGATAGATAGATATTTTTAATAATTAACTTCAGAGAGAGGGGGAGGGAGAAAAAGCGGGAGAGAAACTTTGACTGTCTGCCTTCTGTACATGCTCAAGGGAACCAAACCTGCAACCCAGCCATGTACCTCCACCAGGAATGGAACTTGTGACCCTCCCATTCACAGGACAACACCCAACAGAGCCACACTGACCGCGGCTACCTGGACATTGTAATCCAACAGAAACCTAAGGCCTGCCCCACGTTCCCTTATTTGTATCTTTCTTAACATGGAATCTATTTCTCTTGAAGTTATCACCTGAAACTCTAGACTTAGAATGTTGACTTCCAAATTTTCTTCAAACTACCTTCTCAAAACACCCATCTGTCTTCCTTGCGTCTCTTCTTTCTTCCTTAATTATTCATTGCAATTCATAAGGATAAGTAAGGTGAAAGAAAGCACTAGGTATCTTTAAGAAATATTGGAATACAATAATAGTAATATCATTTTGAAAAGTTAGTTTGTTAGGGTTCTAGTTCTATAAAACTAATTGTTTTGCTTTGTTAAAGTTTAAAGTTTGTTTAAAACAATGCACATTTTTTAAAAAAGGACTATCATCCTTTTATGTGAGTTCTTAACAATTTATTTTTAGCTTTATGAAACTGTAATTTCACAAAGAGGTTTATCTTCCATAAGGTGTTCCTGCTTGCCATATTTTGCCTTTGTATCAATTGTTCTTATGACAGACTTCTAAAAAATTCATAGTTAGCTATATCTCTAGTGCCCATACTCAGTTTCTGAAGATGAAGAAGAGTTTTTCCAGGTAAATCTGGCATCTAGTACTACTCACAACTTTTTTATGACATTTATTTCTCTATATAATGGTATAATTTTAGTTTTGTTTTTAGGATTACACCTAGTTCAAATACATAAACTTTTATTTTGAAATGTATTCTTTAAGGTATCTTTGAAGAAATTTAAACATTCGATGTGGTTTAAATTTCTCAATGTTGTTTCTTACATAAAAATCTGCTTTTGTTTGGAGTCAAGAATTTTTATTCTTGTATGATTGTACTCCATTTTCTCTACTAAAAAAAAATTTGTTTAGTTTTCTTCACCTGGGAATGAATCAAATTAAGAATCCAAATATGTTAGCATTCAGTGTAATTACATTCCTAAATAGTACTCTACTCCATCATGTTTAACATATAATGATATACAAATTCGGCTATAGTTTTGCCATATCTCTAAAAAATGCAATAAGAAAGATATCTGGAATAAATAAATTCTGGTGTATGCCAGATAAACAATATTATGAAACCAACACATACATATGTAAAAACACAAATACTTGCCCACTATATTACACGTATTGCTATAAAAATATATTCTTTCTATAGAGCTCTAACTTTACCATTAGGCAGACCAAAACAGAGTTTTATGAAATGCAAACAAATTGTAGGAAATTAAAGTGTATTTTTGGGGTTTGTGTTAGTGCCATGAATACTGGTATCTCTATTAAGTATATCTGGAGAAAAGAGAATGGTTTGTCCTCATAGCTTGCATGATTAAAGGAATGTGAAATAATAAAAGTGTATCTTATTCTCTCACAAATGTTAACAGATATATTACAGGACAGTCTTTTTTGATGTATTTGAAGAGTTACTTTAATAACTATCCTATCAAGTTTTTATTTGCCCTTTTTCATGCTGCCTACTTTAAGCTTTCACTACCTTCATTCGAAGTGATGGCCACTTAGAATTCCTTGTGTGTAACGGGCTTGGGATAGATACATTACTAGAATTTGAATGGTTTGGACTAACCTGTACTTTTGGTTCTGTCACTAATAACTATATGATTTGGGGCCAGTCAGGATATCATTCTAGACTCGAGTTTCTTATTTTGTAAAGTTTAGAATGTTATAAAATGACACTTTTAGACTTTAAACTCAGTTTTAACCCCTAAGAGTATAGTATTAACTGGCAATTCTGCTGTCCTGCAGCAGACTTCTCAATTTTTAACTTGTTAAGACTTACCTTTTCCAGGCCCCAATATTAAACTTTAAGTTTTTCCTCCCTTTTGCCCCATGTCACAAATTTCTGGACACTGATTTACCTCATTATCATTAAATAAATTACTTATGTTCTCAAGGTCAATTTTAAAAGTACTAGTCTATAACATATGTATTTATGATTAGCCAACCTCAATTGCAAGGTCAATATTTATTGACTGGAATAAAATCATTTATCTTCAGTTTCACAGTGATCAAATACATCCCATAGATATATATCATTTTAATCCACAGTGGGTACTCTTTTGTCACAGGTCGAAGTTTCTCTGCACAGTTTTATAGCACAAGAATCTATTGTAATATTTTGTATAACTACTAATACATATGTGGACACATTAGCTCTGTAAAAATAAATGTATGTATTTTGATTAAAATTTTTGATGATTAAAAAGTCATACTTAATGCAGCCTAGTATTTGATAGTGAGAGAATATTTTTCTTCAAATTTTCATTGTGATTGCAAGCAATCAAATTGAGAAGCACAATATGCAGACATATTGATCTCTCCACATCCCTCTAGCTATTCTCCTCTCTTTTCCAACTTATTAGAAATGTAAGAGAATCAGCCATTTGCCAGGAGGGAAGTGGTTCTATATCTAAGATATTTGAATAATGGAATTAGAGAAAGGAAAAATCTAACTCCTCATTTAGAATATTTATCTGTAAGAGTAAAATCCGTGACCACAGCTAGCCTTTGACTGCTAGGATTTGGAACTTTTTTTTCTGCCTACACTGATAAGGCTGCCAGTCCTTCTATGCACCACTATCTGATAATAAGGGAGACAGACTCTTGAAGAACAGTACAATTGCTGGCATCATTTTTTTTGACTTCTGGACCATTTCAAAGTTGGACATTTCAGTGAGTCCTGCAAACACTATTTTCAGGATAGAAAATGAAAGGCTTAAAAGTGTTGGGAAATCTCACAAAACACAAAATATTTCATGTGGAAATGTGTGCCAAAATGAAGAATAAATTTTGGAAGCAAGATTTTTAAGATGACATAATTTATTCAAAGATGTTTTATCACTATAACTAGGAAGACCTCTATAGTTAGACAAATCCTAGATATATTCCTGATGGTCAAAACACACAGAATTATGTTATGATTATCATCGGTTAGTCTGTCCTTTTTTTGAAGCAGCTAGTTATGTTCCATTTAAACCAATGAGTATGATATTTTTATAGGGGGCCCTTTTTGTGTGATGTAAATATCATGATTCTAACTAAAGAGCCATAAGCATTGAGTAGAACTGACTCTTGGAGTTGGCGATGGATACAAAATATTTCCACATTGATCACAGATATCAAAGTGAGAAAGAAAGAAGGAAAGATAACTTTGGAAGAATGAAGAAATTTTCATATTCAAGGTTTACTCCACCCATTACTGCTAAGATTATCCAGACCCATGTGTGTTGACAAGGGTAGACTGAAACATAAGAGATGCCCACTTTTCATGCCTTTTTTACATTCCTACCTAGAAAAGAACATAATTCTTAGCTTATAGCTAAATGCTACAAAAAGAAAATAATAAAGAAGGTTGTGCTGCATAAAGTATATTCTTTCTCTGCTATGTAAGGATGCATGCACCATAGGTACCTATGTGCCTAAATGGGATATTTTATCCTCTATTTCTTTACAGTGCTTATTTTTTCTGATTTTGTTGAAATCACAGGAAAATGTAGAAAATGCACAAATGTGAAGTCATTATACTGAGGTTTTGTTAGGAGATAAAACAAGAGGAAATTCAAAGATGACAACCATGCAAAACATCTGGCATCCTGTCACCTCTAGGTCCTATTTTTATAACTAAACTCCGACGTGTGCTTTTGTGAGACTGTGCCAGATGCACATGGCGATTATATCCTACACCCAGTTCAAGCCCTCCAGTGGGGCCCGGGGCGGGGAGCGACAACACATGCGCATGTTTCCACTTATACAACCTATCCATTTGGGACACCAAAGGGCTACAGCAACCAATGTGAAGGTTGGAAAGAACCTAAATGGCTAAATTTTAGTCTTTCCTTTATTGATTGCTTTACGCATTAACTGAAAGTTACTAAATTTTAAAAATATTATTTATATTTTTGTTACTTGTGTTGACCAATGTGAAAATAGCAATAATTTGATTCCCCACTGAAAACCTATTTAACAATTGGAATGACTTTTAAACCAGGCACAGAATATAATGTAAAAATTAAGTCCTTTTATAAAATTCTTAATATACTAATTCTCTTGGATTTCTTGTTACTAACTCGAAAAACAGATTCCTGCGTCACAACCCAGATACTAGTCTGATACACAGGAGCTACTTCCCAACTACAATGTCACTTTACTTCTTGGTACGTGTCTTTCTGTCTTCTCAGCAGTGATTGAATACCAACAGCTACTTCCAAGTACTTTGAGAACGTTTTACTATATGTAACACAAATAGCTTGCTTACACTGGTTTTTTAAAACAAACTAATTGGAAAATATAACACTTAACAGTACTGGAAAGTAATTAATGACTTAAATTTATTAAATATCTGCATATATTCTTAAAGTAAAAAGAGAAGACATTGCTATTGCCTAAGAACCTGTTTTGGGCCCAGCATTTTAAATACATTATGTATTTTAATCTTTATAAAGGCATTTAAAGGAAGTTAGATTTTTCCAACCTCATCACACAAAAACACAGCAATGAGAGAAAGAATACGAACAGGGACAATCATTTTAACTGTCCACTGATAGATGGGTAAAGAAGATGCAATACATATATACAATGGAATGTTAATCAGCTATAAAAAAGAATGAAATCTTTCCATTTGTGACAACATGGATGGACCTAGAGGGTATCATGCTAAGTGAAATAAGCCAGACAAAGAAAGACAAATATGATATGATTTCACTTATGTGTGGAATCTGAAAAACAATTGAACAAACAAAACAGAGATAAAGTCATAGATTCAGAGAAAAAATTGCATTACCAGGGGAAAGGAGAGTCGAGGGGGTAGGTGAAAAAGGCAATGGGATTAAGAACTACAAATTTCCAGTTATAAAATCAGTCACAGAGATATAAAGTACAGCACAGGGAATATAGTCAATAATATTATAATACTTATGTCTGGTGTCATACGGGTACTAGATTTAATTTGGTGATCACTTCGTAAATTATATAAATAACTATTTACTATGTTGTACACCTGAAAACTAATACAATATTGTATGTCAACTGAAACTGAAATATTAAAAAAATTAAGCGGTAAGAATCAGTCCCTAAAATATAACTGATAGATTCTACCCTACTCTACATTAATGTGTGATTTATGAAACAAAGTGAGTACAAAATAGCAGAAGCAAGATTAAGAGGATACATTTAGTAAATGGTATTAGATTCCTTGAGAGAGCAAGGTCCCTGTGGAAAGAAATGGTTAGAGACAATTTTATGGATGTGAAGGGACTGACAGGGTAGAACAGTCAGAGTGGATATTTTTACTATACAAATTGAGTTAAGATCTGAAGATTTATTTATTTAGTACTCAAGAGCTAACTCTTTCCAACTTTAACCTGGCAGTAAAAAGTTTGGAGTTTTCAGAGGACAGGATCTAATTTCATGGTATTCTGTTTTTGAAGTTCTGAATAAACCTCATCTTCTGTACGTAACGAAGGAGGGAGATTTGAGACCTATCTTCCAGAGTTTGTTTTTGAATAGCCTTGAGTAAATCAAATTCAGAGGTTTTGCCCTGCAGATATTCTGAAATTTGCTGGTAAAGCTAGAAGTTGTAAGATCGATGTTCTAATGGAATACGGGGAAAATGAAGGCAGAAATAGATAAAATTAACTTTCTTAGTAACTAACATCAAACTTCATTATATCCTCCCCTCAGCTTGCTTCCTTAAACAACTGCCTCCTTGTTGTTTAACTATAGGTATTCATTTTGATTCTGGGCAAAGGACATCTTATTTACATCCAATTGTTTCTTAAAATAGGCTTCTGCTTCTTTATGACAGCAGGCAGCCTGGGAGTGCCAGGGCAGATGTTGTTGTACATGTTTAGCCTTATTTTATGTAGAAACCTGGGAAATTTTTTTGCCAGTACGGTAACTGAGCAGCCTGGGGTCCTTCTGCCCTGCTGCTGTGCATAAGCATAACACAGAAATAGGTGAAGAGGAAAGAGGTTTTTATTAACAGGGCTCTCAATTAGGGGGAGCTGTGACCTCCTCTGCTCCAAGTCATTTTGTTCAGCAAAACACGGAAATCCTCTTGTTCCCAGAAAGACTGAAATCCAAACCATGCCCAGAAGTTCTGCATCATTCCTTATCGGTCCTTTTGGAGCCCAAGGCAGCTATACAAATGGGTCTCCATGATAACATTTTCTCTCTCCCACAAGTGCATTCCAATGTCACCATTGCCTTGCACGACTTCTCTCCCTCTCTCCCTTGCCCAGCTCCCCCACCTCTCTCCCTTGCCCAGCTCCCCCACCCCTGCCCTGGGCTGGGGTGCAACAGTCCAGGGCTTGTGTGCTGTGTGGCACAGCGTTGCAGCATCCCACCAGCCTGCAGCTGGTGAGGTACACGTCCTGCATGCAGGCTTGCTCCAGACTATGCAAGCAGTACAAAGCAGGAGCAGGGAGCAGAGCAGTGTCTCTGCCCCCAACCCCAACTGAGGGCCGGGGCAAGGAGGAAAGAAGGACACACTTCTGTGTGTGTTCTGTTTTAAAACCGTGAGTGGCAGAGAGTCCGACTTTTCAGCCAACACATGCTAACGTTCACCGTGTTTGTCAGCCCCCCAGTTTCTTTGGTCTTCTTCAGGCTGCCATTTTGTGGAAGGGGCAGAAGTTTACCAGCCTCGCACACAGGTGCACGAGCATGTTGTTCCAAGGCAAGACATCTGGCCCGCTCAGCGCACACAGCCTCTTTGCAGCCTCTCTCACGAGCTGCTCAGCCGCTGGGGCACTGCACTCCGGTACCCGCCGCTGCAGTGCCTTTTGAACAGTAGTCCCATGGTGTAGGAAGGCTGTCGAGGGGTTTCAGTTGAGATTTCAATCCAGGTGGTTTCTGGCCCTTCCTGCAACATGCCCTCACTTCAAGGGGAGAGGTGCTGTCTCTGCTGCCACTTCTGGGGTCTCTCACTGGCTCCTCAGGGATATGGCCCAAATCACCCTGGCATAACACCTTTCATTAATTTCAATTTCTTACATGAATTTCTAATAAGGATATTTCTAAATCATTTTTTCTTTTTTCATTCAGTAAACTCAAAGTCATAATGAAGAACTGTGTAAAAAATGTCCATACATACCCAGCAAAGTGTGAGTAATGATTCCAATTTAATTATTTTTATACCTAAGTCCAAATGGCAAGCAAGTCAAAGCATGTTCTATGAAGGTTAAAAATTAAAAATATAAAAGGAAATTTTATATTCTGTATTCACATTTGTTTGCTTTGTTTGTTGGCTCAGTGACTCCTCCATGAGGTGTAAAGTTCCGAAAGGACAGATGTTATGCCTACTTTATTCAACGCTATACCAAGGATCTTCCACAAGTAAGTGCATCAAGCCTTTTTGGTAGGTATTCAGTTTTTACCGAATGATAGAAATATACCCCATTTTCAGAGATAATAAAGAATAATGCTAACTAATATGAGCTTTTCTTTGCTTTCCAGTTTGCAAAAAAAGACAAGATAGTAACATCATTGAGTTTATCAGAATGGTAAGTATTAATACCCATCTTAGGGAGACTATCTAATATTATAATTGTATTCATAGAAAATGTACACTTTCTATTTTTTGTCTCACCTCTGTTTAAACGTCCCTAGGACACTCATAAATACTGCCTCTTCCACTAAGTGAACGCTTCCATTGTCTGTACTCTGGCTGCCCATTTTCTCTTATTTACTGTTTTTTTCAAAATCTTGCAGCCCAAACCATTAAACATACACTGGTCAGTCAAGTGCACGATTCCAGTTTACTGTGAATGAAGGAAATTCTTTATTAGAACTGTTTACAAAGGTAATTTGTCTCAGTTGAGTTTACTGAGGTATTTTTTTTTTATTCAACAGCCTCGAAGTTTTGAAAAATCTCTAGCAAATAAAAATCATTTTTCACTCTCTTTATCGTTGTCCATTTGTGGACTTGATCTGGGGCCTTATGATTTAAAACATATATATTATAGTATACAAATTGTATTTTTATTGGATTTAGCACCCTATGGTATAACTAGGATAACGTTTGATTTTTTTCCCCAGGATGGGATAGCTTCAAGAACAAAATGAGTCATCATAACAAAGCAGGGAAAAATAGGCATCTAACAGCAGTTCCCAGGCTAAATTATAGTCCAAGATGTATCACTATCTTAATGAAGAATTTGCCATAATCTAGTTTATGATTATCTATGTCTTCAAGAAATCTCAAATTTACCACACTTTTCTGCTTTGTTTTCTTGTATATAACATGAGTACATACTAGATATTTATTATATTTTGCTGCAATAAAATTTTGTTAACTTTGTACTGTGGGAGAGACAGTACATCTTCAACATCATATTCTGTGTTGGGAAATACAAAGATAAATGAGATGTAGTTTTCTATCAAGAACCATTTAAAATAGACAAGTGTGAAAAAAACTAACATCAATGTGAGATTGTGTTGTGTATAAATAGATAAAAAGTGCTCAGGAGAAAGACTTGATTTTTTTTTTAATAAAAGTATTTGAGTTGGACTTGAAGAATGGGTAAGATTCTGATGGAATAAAATGTACATAATAATAAATCAAAGAAAAGAAATGTGGGAACAACAGAAAACACAAACAACAAAATAAAAGCTACATTTATAGACATATAATATTAATCATTAGCGTTCCTTTATTTCCATTATAAAATGTTGTTCAAGAATTTTTTCCCTCAAATTACTTGTTTCAGCTTCTTTTTCAGACTCAACAAGTTTAGAATTGAACTTTGGCATGTTTAAGAGTGTAGGACATATTGGATTATAATATACTCCACCTCACTTTTTTCTTCTTTTTCTTTTGCAGCCTCATTTACTTTGGGGTGTGTAATTTTTCAAGAAGTACAATTTGTCCTAATTCAATTTATTCTGATTCATGAACCTAATGCTTTTTTTTCATTTTGATACTACCCATTCAATACTCTTTCATAATATGAAACATGATGCATAAAAAGGAAAAGCTGTAATACACATGAACACAACAAATGAAATATGCTATGTAAAAAGAAACCAAAAGGAATGATACTTTCTTTGCATTTTCACATAAAAAATCCATTATATATGATAGAAACATTATCAGTTTTTTAACCTATGCACTTAATTTGTGTTTCTCCAAATAGTGAATATATTTCCAAGCTCCCTAGAGCAGTTTCTCTAAAAGAAGGCATGATTTATAGCTACTGTGATTATTTGTACCACTTTGCCAACTGGAGATGACTTATTTTTTTTCTGTTAAGGAATAATGCTGACTGCAAGGTTGTGCATATTTTAGATTCTTTCAATTCCTGGAAAAAGATCAGAAGTTGTAATCAGGACATAGCATTTTTAGGGCCTAATTTATTATTTTGTGCTTCATCTTCAGGTAGTTTTCACAGGTTTTTGAGCATCATCTACTCTTTGTGTTTAGAAAAATTAGATTAGATGTCATTATTTAGAATGTTTACCCCTCAATCACAACTTAACCTTTGAAAACAGTTTTATAATAATGAAAACGATAACCCCTTACAATGTATGAAGCTTTACGTTTCAGCTACATTTCTATAAACATCTGTTTTAGAGGCAGAGCTTAAATACAAATGGTAATCTACTAATGTTAAAGAAAGAAATTGAAATAGTACCTCTATTCTTTAAAAGAAATACTTCAGTAACAAAATCTGGATTATAAATAGAGTGAATTATGACTTGATCAAAGGTAGTAATATATGTTTGGCATTTTGAAATAAAAATGAAAACACTGGAAATTCAAATATAGACGATTCCAATAATTAACTGCAGAACATTAATAAATGTTAGTTGTTATTATCATTGCATAAACTTGGGGACTTGGGGTTGTTTTTTAATTTATTGCTAAAGGTGTATTTTCTTTATGGCATAATTTTTTGGTGGTTGTTTTCCATTACTTAGAAGTGTTTCTGTTTTCATTGCCTACCAGGCATTCTTCTCTCCCCATTCCATCTAGCTTAGGAATCTTTTCTTGAAGTTTCTGGAATGATGTTATCTATGAACTTTATCTGTTTGTTTTGATGATTTTATTTTAAAAATCATATAGCATTTTTGCTTCATAACCTTTACCAAATCCGAGATGATACTGTACTCTATTTGTCTGCCCTAGTTGCCTTAACCAGAATACAGTAGACTGGGTGACTTACATAGAAATTTATTTTCTCACAGTTCTGGAAACTGAAAGTGTTGAGATCATGAGGCAGGCATGGTCCAGTTCTACTGAGAATTCTCTTTCTGGTTTGCAGATGACTGCCTTGTTTCTGTGTCCACATGGTGGAAGTGGGGAGGGATAGACTGATTGTCAGAGAGTAAGATCTCTGGTATCCCCTATAACGGCATTCATCCTATTGTGAGGGTCTTAAATTTGGCCTCTTAAATTTATCTAAACCTAATTACCTCCAAAGGTCCTACATCCAAAGACAATTACATTGTGGGGTAGGCTTCAACATATGAATTTTGAGGGATACAGCTCAGTCCATAGCAATACCTCAGGCTTCATGCTATTGTTGCTCATCAAAATTTCTTAAAATTATGTTTTATCTTCATCAAACAATTAGTTTTTTCAGCTTCTCTCCTGTCTTGCATTTAACACATTTGTGAATGTGTTACATCATTCATTTTGAATCTATCACTTTATCCTTTGGGGCTTGTGGTGTATGAAGCAATTGGCTCTGGTGTAGGAATATTGGATGCCATTTAATACTTATTACCAGTTATAAGATAATCACTTGTTGCATGTCCAGTTGATTATTATCCAGTGCTATCTTTCTCATCTACCTTTCACCTTTAGCATTATTAGCTTTAGCTGGAGATTATGCCCTGATATATTTTAAACTATTTATCAAAACCTAACAAAGTAGATTAATTTATTTATTATTGACAATATAATGGCATGCTCAACTGTGTCTAAAAGCCTAAAAGTTTCACAAACCTAATTTGGCCTTACCAGTTAGATGAGGGAGGCCACTGGCAAGACTACTTGAGATGGCCTTTAAAGACAAGGTTGTAATTCATTATGTGAGAAGAAAGGAATAGAGTCTGCAATGGTTGGAATGAATGACTTTTGCATATAAATATTTCACCCCTTGTTAGGGATTTGAGGAGATTATTTATAAAAAGTATATTATGGGCAAATGATATAGATTAATTTAGCTAAAACTATAAATGAACTTGATTCAATAGGTGTTTTTCTCCTTATAATAAAACACTCATGTACTTGTTAAAAATACCTATTTCTAGGATATCATGGTTTACTATGGAATCAATATTGGAAAATGCTGCACTGGGCAAGGAGAAACCATTTCGGTCTCTCGTGTAGGATGATTGCATGGTTCAATTTGCAAAATGTTTGCTTCACAAGGAAACATTTCCTTGTGCTTAATGAAAAGCTACCACACAGTGCTTAACGAAAAGCTACCACACAGGTGATCAGGATATAACTGTTCTGTAAGTGAAAACTGCATAAATTATTTTTAAAAGATTAATCAAGAAGTTGCATAAGATATGAATTGGATTGGGGAAATGGTGAAATTGTATCATATAGTTATACTACTGGAATTATGTAAATAGATGGCAATAACAATTTTTTAAAATAAAAACAGGAAAAATAATTCTACATCATAATTCCCAAGATATGGTAGTCTTTGGGTTTTTATCATGCGTTGTACTGGAAATTGCTTTGAAATGTCAACTACGTATTTTTGATATTTTCATCAATATACAGTAGAAACAAAGAAGAGAGAGCCTTAAAACAATCAGAATCATATTTGTAGACTGTTGAATATTAATTGTTTAAATGACATGTTGAGCTGTTAGATTAGTTATATGGCTCATTGTCACTTTGTCACGTGTAAGTGAATCACCTTTACTCCTACATTTCCTCTCTGTGGAACAATCTTCATCCTTTTCTATGCCTATCAGATGAAAGCCTATCTATTCTTTAAGAATGAATTGAAATTTTGCACCATCAACTTAATTGCATTTTTTTCTGTAGAGCTAAAGCTGATCTCTACTTAAATGAGCATAGAGCTTAGTACTTCTTTTTTTAATTATTACATCATGATTTGTAATATAATAATTGTATACATTGGCATATTCTGTATTGTAGTCAAAGTTGCCTTTAAACTTTCAATCTGCCATGTTCTTTATACATAATAATTTGTATGTAATGGCCCTTAATTAATATTTGTTCAATAAATAAATGAATTAAAAAAAGAGAAACATAACATTTTAATAACTCCTAATCCTCTTCCATAATTAAAAGAACTGAGGTAGAAACCTTAGTGTTATGGACTGTTAATCTGATGCAGAGATTGGTTTAGAGTTTATTTGGAATATGTTTCATTTCACCTCTTTTACTTTTCAATTTTTCCCAATAATTTTATGTTAACAAAAAACATGTTAACTTGAGAAATATTTTTATTATTACCTCATATAAAACTTATTTTAGGTTATAGACGGCAATTCAAGAAGCATTTTTCAAAACCAACACAGTGTGACATTCCAGGATTCAGTGACAGTTTTAAATGGAGGCTCAAACGCAGTACAGTTTCATATAATTGGTAGCATATGTGGTAGCAA
Organism: Mormoops blainvillei; assembly: GCA_004026545.1. Classification (NCBI taxonomy): domain Eukaryota; kingdom Metazoa; phylum Chordata; class Mammalia; order Chiroptera; family Mormoopidae; genus Mormoops; species Mormoops blainvillei. The sequence continues at coordinate 34,488 of PVJD01009364.1, read as the reverse complement.
TTACTTATTAGATAATTGGAAGCATATGGCAGCAATTAATGTCAATCAAATTATGCAATGTCCCAGTAGGTAAAGTGATACCTTCAGTGCAGAAATGTCTAATATGTATATTCTCAATTCGATCAAGGGATTAATGAGAGCATTCTGTGCTATAGTTTGAGTCACAACCAAAGAACAATGCTTAGAAGCAATCTATAACTTTAATCGAGGTCATGGCTACTGTATGTGACAGCAGCTATGAAATGGCCCATCCAATTTGCTGTGGCTCATTAAGACATGAACTGCTCAAGAATCGTGTAGACAGGTGACAACAAATCATACCAAGTGAATTGTTCAGTGAGGTAGAATTCTATTGTATAGACATGGCCTAAGGCCAGGTTTATGTATCACAAGAAAAATGCCCATGAGGGAGTATATTCAGTATGTCTGGGTCTTAGCTGGATTGTCGGATGCATTATGTTCCCTGGCAGTAATAGCTCATTAAGATCTATATCCACAGAATAATGGAACTTATAATGTGACATGGTTTCTATGGAAGTTCATAGACATACCACCGTTAACCTAGTACAGGAAGAAAACCTAGTTTAACTGTGGAAGCCAGAATACTCTGCCTGCCCATAAAAATTACCTTTACAAACCTTAAAGATATGTAGGCTTAATTGCTCACCCTTTTTGATCAAATTCTGTGCTCAACAATGGATACTCAATGTGCTCAGGAACTCTTCAAGTCCAGCAAACAAGAGGACTTACCAAATCTATTAAGAAACTATCAAACTTCAAATCAAAGAGTACCTTTTCTAACAACGGTATGCAACCCAATTATTAGCCTTCAGAGGGCCAACATTAGAAATTGATTGCCTATTTAAATTCCTTTCTTCTGTTTTCCTTTTGTCCTTCTAATGCTTATATCAACTCTTTTGTCAAATATTTGTGCTCATATGTGAACCTACAGGCGCACACACACACAAAATCCCACACAAACACTACACACTTTATCATAACATGAGTCTACTATCTGCATTGGAAACTCAGAATTTCAATGGGATCTAGTAATAAATAGTCTTTTGTTGTATCAAAAGGTTGTCTTTTCCCTCTGAAAAATCAACAAATGATAGTGATAGACAACCATGGTACTAATGTTATGAAACACCTAATTACAATGGTTAATGTTAGGTGCATGTTTATATATATATGTCTATATATATAAAACACATATGTATATTATACACACACATATATATATTATACAATCATGATTGTGTTATATATCAGCAAACTGATGATGAAGATGATGATGATGATAATAATAGGCTTTTAACTAGCTTGACATTTAAGCCTACAATTCTGTTTAGGCGGTTTTTACCTTTCCCTTATATCATAAACATGGGCATACTCACTTTCAGTTTCAACAAATCCTTTCAACAAATATTTATTAAATGCTTAATGAATTATAGGTAGTATCCTAGGTCCTGTGTATCTAGGATGAATAAAACAGAAAGAAAAATTCTACCTTCATGTAGATACAATCTAGTACAGAAAACAAAAACAAAAAAACAAAGAATAAACATTCATAAATGAACTATGTAAGTACTAAGAAAGAAACTGAGAGGACATGGGAAGAGATGGAGAGTAGGATGGGAAAAACACTGAGTGATGTCTTGAAGAACTTTCCAGGTAGAAAGCAGAGCAGTCAGAAACTTCCTGAGGCAGGAGAATGCCTGGCATATTCCAGATGCGCTAGGAAGCAAACATGGCTCTAGGAGAACATGGGAGGGCAGAGAACTAAGAGATAAGGTTAAAGTAGTTACAGAACTAAATTTCCCCTAGGACTTTGAAGGTCATTTTAAGGACTTTGGCTTTTACTCTGTATGACATGGGAAGCCAATGGAGACTTTTGAGGAGGAGAAAGATGATCTAACTGTACTTTAAAAAACTCACTGTGGCTGCTGTATTTAGAATAGACTAAAGGGAACAGTTGGATCAGGAGATCAGTTAGAATGATATTGCAAACAACCAGGCAAGATAGAAATTATGACAAGTGATTGAATTCTAGATTTGTTTTTAAGGTAAAGCTAATAGAATATACAACATGAGTTGTGAGAGGAAGAGAGAAGGCCAGGGGGGCTTCAAGTTTTTAACTTATAAAACAAACTGTGGACTGTCCATGAGTGAGATGTGCAAGAGCCTGGAAGAAGTAGGGTTGTGGCTGCTTATGTTCTGTTTGGTTTAGCTGTTGTTAGTTTGTCTGCTTTCTGGCAAACTGTGAAATGTTCAATTTAAACTGAATATTATTGTGATCTACCTCCACAGAGAGATGTAGACAAGGTAGTTAGATATTGTGGGAAAGTGTTAACATTTTCCTGCTTGGTAAGAAAATTTGACTTTGTTTAGCTCTCCACGGTCTGTTTTCCTGAAACCTGATGAAGATAATATGCTAATGGCATAAAGATGAGGTGTTAATATACTGACAGACAGTAGATGGAACTGAAGATTGAAATCAAAATGAAACTGTTTCAAAACAGACTGCAGCATAGTGCACAAGACAGATAGATATGCCAAACGAAAACCAGGATCTCTATCACAAACTCTATTCTCAAATTCTTTTAACACTGACTCGTTCAGAACCACATGCTCCAAGATAAGTCCACAAATTGGACTAATAATAACTGTTGTGAACTCATGTATTGTACAGACAAGACCACTCGCTGTTCCAACAACATCTTAGTTTGCAAAAGCTGACAAATCCCAACCACAATCATCCTGTGATTAGCTCCAGACCTCAAAATCCTACCAGTCTCCCTCTTTAAACTCCCTTTTTGAGACACCCCACTATCCACATATGTGCCCTTTGTTGCAGCAAGTTCAGTGAGCTTAAACTTATTTTTACCTACCTGTGTCAATGGTGGGCTTCTGCCAATGAACTTTAACACAAAGCAATGTTGTTTATAGCCCAAATGACCATGATGATTGGTAAACTGTTTCTGGGCTGGCAGAACTATAACTACCTTAAACGAGGACATAGCTCTGGGCCTCTCTGAGTTCAGTGACTGTGGGAATTAGGCCTGTGCCTCGTGGAGACACTGGAAACTACGCCTGTTGAATTGTTACAAAAAATATTGCTTCTGTGGTATATAAGGTTTTTAAAACCGAGTGGAGCATGCACGCCCTTGGAAAGAATTGTCTCTTTGCACCTGAGCTTTGTGAGATGCTGCAAGAAATGCTACTAGGATTTCTGCACAGGAAGAAAACCTGACACTCCCAATGGCAAGCTGTGATAGCTGTTACGGATCCTTATGTAGAGGTAGACAAGTGCCAACTGGAGTCTAAGTCTGCCCCACAAGTCTGAAATTAGGTACAGTACTTGGTGGGCATTATAACTAACTACACAGACTGGAATTTATGGGAAAACTCTTAGCTGTAGATAAAAATGTGGATGACATCAGTGTATAAGTGATATTGAAAGCCGGGGAAAAAGATGACATTTTAAAATTGTGAATGCAGTAAAGAAGAAAAGACATCCAAGGAGCGAGGCCTGAGGATTTTAAGTTTAAAAGATTGAGGAGGTAAGGAGAAGTAGGAAAAGATGTTAAAAAGAAACTGCCATCGATGAGGTGCAATAACCCTGTATCCTAGAGGCCAAACAAAGTGTGTTTTAAGGAGAAGAGGATAAATAATTTTGTCAAATGTTTCTGTTAGATCAAGTAAGATGAGAAATGGGAATCAAATATTGGATTTTGCAACCTGTGGGTGCCTGTGGGCTCTAACAGGAGAACTTACAGTGTATTCATAAGGGTGAATATATCTAATTGGAGAAGACTCAAGTAAAACTAGGCAGATAGGAATTAGAATCGGAAGGATAGATAATAATACTTTTACAAAGAGAAAGAGAAATGGAAATATAATTGGAGGATGAGGTGAGGGCAAGAGAGATGTGTTTCATTTGTTTTTGTTTATTTTCATTTCCACAGAATGTAAAACTACCTATATGCCTGTTAGCTGGGTAGTCCTCTAGAGAAAGAAAACAATGATGCGCAAGGGCTGAGGGACTCAATGGCATTGGGCAGGTGCGGGGGAGATAGGCTGAAAGCACAAGGGTTGGGCTTAGATATGAAAACACGATGTGTTCCTCCACAGATATGCTTGTTCAGAGATGCTTGAGGGAAATCTTGAATACTTTTCTCATTTCAAATTCAATACAATGAGTTGAGCTTCTGTTTACTTGTTCATTAACAAATGTTTATCCAGTCCCTTCTAGAGCTTAGGGGCAGTTTTAATAGGTGGGGACACAGCAGTGAACAAAACTGATTAACAGCAGCCCTGCCTTCACGGTGTTTGCCTTTAAAGGAATCTGTTGAGTATGAAAAATAAATTGAGTAAAAAAACTTACTACACTTTTTGTCCAAGATCATTTGAAAAGCATCACTTCAGTATAGGCTTAGTTGTCTTTCTTGAAATTTCAGTGTAACTATTTGCTCAAAAAAGAAGCATGAAAGAAACAGCTTGGGTAATGTTTCTTTGAAAATAAGTCCTTATTCAGCTGACAGAAAAGATTGTGTCTGGTAATCACTGTTTCCAAAGAATTGATGGGATTGTGTCAGCAGTGGTTTGAGAGGGAACACGGAATACTTGCAGATCTAGTCAGTAAGTTCTTTCCCAAGAGTTGCCAGACAAAATCAATACACAGCCTCCATAGGTTTCTTTTCATGTCCCATGGAAAAATAACTTGGCAAATGCTACATTCAGTTACATCTTTTCAACAACAAAATCTAGTGCAATGACTAGACAAGGCTTCTAACTAATGCTTTGTATAAAAGAGAGTTTACCATCTGTAACTTTTAATGCGATCAAGGAAACCTTTTACCACTTGAGGTAATAGCCACAATTTTCCCAGCAAAAATATTGTTCATTGTGCATGACTTGTATTTCTAAGTCACTTCAGGTATACAGGTAAACACTTCATTCAGAGGGATATAGGCAAAACCTGTTTGTTGAGACTTCTTTATATACAGAAAATACAAATTTAAAAAAACAACAACAACATATTCTACCCATTAAAACAGGGCATTTTCTCTCTGAACCTTACATTCTATCCCACATTGTTTGGCCACACTCATTTTTATATTCAGTCTTTAACAACTGATTCAATTTTTTTAAAAATTTGTATGCATTAACTTGTTTTACCTGTGATTTTGTAGATCCCATGTTTGAGCAGAAAAGACTGTTTGATAGATTTCATTGAAAAGCTATTCAATGATAATTTCTTGAGAAAGGTATTTGAGCATCTTTTTGAAGCCAGCCCAGATAAGTTGTATGCACGTTAAAGTTTAAAAACTAGGACCCTGGACCTTCTAATTGGTCCCAACATTTAAGGAATGATTTTACCTTTAATTGATTTTTCCATAATTTAAAGATCCTAGTGATTGTGCAGCATTTTAGTTGTTGTCGGTTTGTGTTTTCATATCTAAAGCTGTGATTCTCAACTGGAGTGGGGTAAGATTTGCCACACAAGGGACATTTTGCCATATCTAGGGTCGACTTCGGTTGTCATGCACAGGGAGAGGCAGTGCTAATGTGTCTAAAGGGTAGAGGTCAGGAGTTATTCCTACAATGCATAGGTCAGACTCCCCACAAAAAAGAATCATCTGGACAAAAACATTAATATGATGAAATTTAAGAAAACCTGCTCTAAAGCAGGAAAGAGGCAGACCACTTATAATATTCAGATTTCCCCCCGTCCCATACACTCAACTTAATGATTAGAATTTCTAGGACAGGGAAAATGTGTGAAACTGTTCTAAAGAAGGTAATGTAATAAAGTCTGAATGCCAACATGGTAGATGACACAAAGGCATAGACTTTAGACATTCCTTTAAATCTATACCCTGGACATCACAGAGATATAAAGGGTAAATTCATGTCTTTATGGGATTTACAAAATAATCTTGTAAAAGAAACTATAATGACAAGACAATACGTGAAGTTGCATTGTTTTTCCTTTTGACCCTACAATTAAAACAAGAATTCTTTGTCAATTTGTATAAATTTCATTTTTAATGTAACATTGTTTTCAGAAGTAACAACGGGCCTCTGTGCCACCAGGGATTTGCAGCTAACTAAAGTATAAACACCACAGGGTAAAAGTACAGTAAAAAGAAACAACACTTTAGGTCATCAAAATGCACTTGCACAGTCTTAGAAATCAATAGTATATTGACATTCTAGAAAGCATACTCAGGAGGGCAATTCCAGAGCTGTAGAAATGTTTATCCCCATAGCACAGGATTGTCTCCTGTAAAAAGTAAAACAAGAACTAAACAAAAGCAAAAAACAAAAAAACATGGTAAAATCGAGTAAGCACAGAGACTTTAAGTGCTTGTTTTAACATGGAATAGCTGCATTAGGAATTAGACATATTGAATAATAAAATAATTTTTAATTTGACAATACATTTTTAAAAATTAGGTATTGAAGTTCTTTCTAAAAGATTATTTTGTATCAAACATATAATTTTGTTGAATTTTGGTGTAGTATTAAAGGCCAATGTCCAAAATTATATGAAAAGGTCATGAAAATATTCTGCTTTTTTTCAACTTCATATTTATTCGACCAAGTTTAGGACACTTGGCAATCTTAGTGAGATTGTTACAGAATCTTACAGAAACCCGCTCCTTGGTACAATCTCAAGGACTCCCCTTTCTCCTGTGCCATTTTGCTTGTAAAGTTTGGGACACCCGGTAATCTTATCAAACCGAGTTCAGGACTGCTGAGTTCATTGGCGAGACATGTATTCCTTATGCTTCTAGCCTCCTCTCTTTGTTAGGTTGTATGGCGAGGGCCCTGCCTTTATTTCCCCTCTGGCCACCCATTTCTAGCTGCTACCTAACAGTTGGACAGGGACCTTAAAGGGGAAAAATTTGAGGTCTGGGGAAAAGGCTTATAATTGAATTATGGGAGTGGGCATGGGTTATGAAGATCTCACACTGCGTGTTAATGCCCATCAGAGATCAAGTACCCTCTATGAGACACTAAATAAAGTAGGTATTGAAAAGTTTTGTTTTTGTTTTATTTTGTTTTTTTGAAACTAGCTTCTTTTATCAGCTATTCCCATTCTGATATAATGGTCCCATGGACAAAGGAGTCATGGTGGCAGGGATGGAGTCGAGGCAAGGACAACCCACCAATGACCCATTTACCACAGGTAGTCTATGTACTGTAGCTGCTGAACGTTTAATTATCTATTACTAGACACCAACACTGAGCCCTTGATTAGGCACCATTCTTAAAGAAGACAACCAGCCTGCCGGTGGAAAGTTTATTATGGTAAACCTCTTCTGCCTTGGGATGGGTGGTGATTCATCTCAACTGGGAGTTACGTATCTTGTGGGTGTGGGTTTGTCTTTTGTGTTTCTGTGGATTCTGCTGGCATTGCCATTCTAGAAAATATAGTATTTGGTCTCCTGATACGTAATACCAAAGCAAAATACTTTAGAACAAGGGACCATCTCCAGTAAGGAGCTATAGCAATGGACTCCTAACCATGGCACCTACTGGTCCTGTCTCACAAAGTAAAATCCGCAGTTGCTAACCTGATAGAACAATGGGGTAGCCTTTGACGTTACAGCTAAGGTGCCAGCTTTGAAAAGATCCCTTATGTGGGTAAAGAGCCATTCCCCCAGTATATGATATATACATACCACTAATTAATTACTATTTTATTGTTCTGGATCTCTAATAGCTACAACATCTGGGGCAATACAAAGAGGGGAAATTGGGGATTTCTCTGATTTCTCTCATGCTTAGTGACACAGTCAGGCAATTTCTATTTCCGAAATTTATAACTTTCTTTGGCTTGAGAGTTTCCGAAGACAGAGAACACTTTTGTCAAGGGAAACAATAAGAATCCCAGGAAATTTTAAGCTATAACTACCACAGATCACTTTGGCTTTACTGTACCTAGGATCTAGAAGGCAAGGAAAAACATCCACCAGCTACCAGGAGTTTTGGCTACTGTGAGGGCATGGCTGAATTACAGAGAACTTTCCTCTGCTGAAGGGGGGCTTCCTAACCCAAGATCATGTCCCCTCCCTCAAGTAACCTGTATTCAATGATGGGTCAAAGTGAGGATTTTTGCTCCCATGCCTCAATTCAGACAACACCAAATGACCCTCCTGGCTCCAGTGCTCCTCTGGAGATCCACCGAGGCCCCTGTTACAATTCCCCTTCTGTGTAACCCTCCATCTTTCACTCCCCTCAGGTGGTGCTCTTCAGAGCACTCCACGGCAATTCTTCTGCACACAGATATCCTTCTCATTGTCTGTTTGTCAGAGAAACTGCTCTAAAGCAGGACATGGATAAACAATCTAAATTTTAGTCTTTACTGACTGCTTATTATGTACTGTGCATTACTGTCAGGTGTACTTTACATGAATTATACAACTAAATTTCACGGCCTAATGAAGTTAAAAATTTCTTATTAATATAAATTTTATCAAATGGATTCGGGTATTTATGTATACCTAGATACATAAATCTAGGTGGAATATATAAATATATTTGTCAATATTTAATCAGTAGACTGTATTCATATTTTTCAATAAGGAACAACTTTGCCTTTCTATTGTAAAAAAAAATCACCAATGGCAATGTTGTATTCTAATTATATAGGTTCATTAAACCAGGCTTTATTTAAGTGAGTAGGCAGATTAACAACTTTTTTTATTCACAATACTAAATATTAAAATCAAAATACCTATTGAGCACGAAATCATTTCGATGAGTAAACTTTTGTGTACACGGAGGAATAGTTCTGCTGCTGCTGGTGGGGCACTAATCCGAGAATAAACTTTGTTTCCAAATCTGAACAAAGAATTCCTTCTGTGAAAACTAAGGTTAAAAGTTTTGTAAATATTCAAAATTATAGAGATGCTTTAAAATTCTGCAAAATTTGGAGTGGACAAGAGAAACTATAAAAATTGGAGAGGAAGTGAGAAAGAATTTTATAAAACCATGAACTATTTGGACACATTGTTTTCATATGTTCTTCAGTTATTACTCTAAAGAAAAAAAAATAAATTTTGAGAATTTCTAGTGCAATGGGGCTGTGTTTTATGGAAAAAATAAAGATAAGAAATGAAACTCAGTGGACCTGTATCAAAGATAAGGTCATGTTCATGTGTAAAATGAGTGGCGAATGAATGCATACATATGTCTCAAATTTAAAGTAAAGGTTTAAGGTGTGTTATGTATTTGTTATTTTTATGATTTCCTTGTTTTGTTAAAATGGATTTAACTAAAAAATTTGTAGATTAACCAAATATATCTTAATGAGATAGATAAAAAAGATTTTAAATTTTCTTATTTTATGTTAGTGTAACAATATAGTGAGTATGAGTAAAACTTTGTGATTATTGTGAAAGGTCAAAATTGGTGAGAAATGAGACTTCATAAAAGGCTGGTAGGACAAAGTACGCCAGACTTTCCAAAGGGTAGCTATACTACCTACTCCATCACTCACTTCTGGCTCATAAAAGACTAGAACTTCAAAGGGGAAATTGAAGAGTCATCAAAATACAAAGCCTTCAACTCAGTAGTGTAGGTCATCATAGAGCAGGGAGGGTGTGGTAGAAGCACCCATAGAGAATGAAAATAGAAAAAAAAGGATGCTGTCGTCTCACCTCCAGGTTTGATGAGTTCTGCTATGCAGGGTTCAATAAGCCTACACTATTACATAACACTAGAGTAACGTGCATTCAGAGTTCACGTGAGAGGCTGAAATTCGTGTCCCAGAGCAATCTACCCCAAGTTGGGGCTCATGAGCTACTTAGTATGGATAAGTAGAGAAATTGAACATAAACACTGGCAATTTGAGAGTGTCATATCTAATAATAAAGAATTTGATTTATAATACTACATACATTTTTCCTGTTTAAATTTTTTAGTAGTTTATTTTCATTGCCTTTCACTTAAGTGTGTTGTGTGATCATTTTAAACAAAAACAGAGAAAATGCTCCATTTACTCCTCCACAGAGAATTTAAAAAACACCATCTAGGGTATGGGGAGCAGCTTGTACCCACATTTTATCTGAAAAGCTGAAGGCTTGCCGGAGAATAAGGCAGGGTAAAGAGGAAAGGATGGGAGGGCAGCCTTTGTGTTTCTCCTGGGCATAGCAGAAGCAGCAGAGTGAACCAGCGGCACGATGGCCTGTTGACGTGGGAGGACCCCAGCCCCAAAGATGGGTGTTCGGTGGCTGGGATAGGAGATTTGGTCAGGGTTGGTCACAGAGGGGCAGCTACAGAGGGTCTTGCTTTCTTCAGGGCACTGTGCTGGATGTGGATAAGAATTTAAAACAAAATGTGTTTAAATTTAAGTCTCTTAATAACTGATGTTTACTTGATAGATCACAAAACCTTTCTAGATGATTTTTTCTTTGATATGCTTGAGTAAAACAATTGTTAGTACAGAAAAAAAAAATCAGCAATACGTCCTGGGTTCTTAAAGTATTTGTAGCACACTTCTCAGTAAATATACAAATGTTAATCAAATATCTTAGCAAATCCTTGGGCAAGGCAAATGCTGTTCAGGAACAATGCAGACACAGTCTGTTCTGTTATCCAGAGACAGTAGAGAAGCTAACATTCACTCTGACAGCTTTAAGAAAGTTGAAAGTCAACACAGAAGCAATATAGGTATTAGATTCACTGCAATAAAAGTGGGTTTGTGAATGTGGTTTAGACAGATATTCTATTACTTTATCCAAAACCTAAATCGTACAAACTATCTGAAGAAAGAGAGATGGATTTGAAGTGCAGAAGAGAATATAAGGAGGGTGATTCCAGGTTTTAGGTTTGTAAGGTCTACAAAGGCCCTACAAAATTTTGTCATTTTCATGAACTACAAGCAGAATATTAATATTAATATAGTCAACTATGCTTATCCAAGAGCTCAGGAGAAAGCTCATTTGAGTGGAAGCCAAGTCAATTTCTTTCTCTTTTAACTTCCTCAGAGGTATGTTACAATTTTCTCTTCCAAGTTAATGGATGTACTGCGCAGATTGAGTTTGGACGATACCCATGCCCTCTTTTTAACTGCACATTCCTGAGGGAGTTCATTGGAAAATGTGTTGACGCCTTACTCTACACTAACTGTTCTCAAGATACCAGTGTCTTGGGCAGTAGTTCCTAGTGGAATAAGCCAATTCTTAAAAAAAAAGCAAAAACCCAAACGTTAGTGACATACTTCTGAAATGATTACACCTCTCCATTAAATGACATTCTGCATAATCATAGGACATCTTTAAAAACCATCAAGTGTATGATCCCTGCCAGTTTTAAAATAATAAAAATAAGCTCATGGTAGATTCAAACAGACAGATAGCAACATGGAAATACAACTATGCAAATCATAACTGGTCACATGGCCTTTCAAGAATATTTTTGCTTCTCGACACCCTGATATATAAGTATATAAACTACCCCAAAATTGTAAATGCTTATTATGAGATAAATCCTTTCAAAAATTTGAATTTTACTTATACCGTATCTATCTGTTTAGTGCACAACTCATAAAGTTTCTATTATACTTGTTAAAAGGCCACTGCCTATGTCTTACAAATTTGGTCTCGTCAGTTCAATCTTCAGACCCTCAGGCTTCTTTGTAAAATAGATTTAATGTACTAGAGCAATAGTTTCACACTATTTTCTCTCAACCTTCTCGGCCATTACTAGGCATCAAAAAGGGGGAAATTTTGGTGATGTGTCCCTCATGGGTCCAACAACAGGTTTTATTTACCTGTTGTGTATATTGGTCTTGGAGGTAAAATTCCTTTGAAAGATTATTCTGACTACAATATATGCCTGAAAATCCCTGGATTAGCCGTTAAGATCTTTTCTTGCTCTAAATAGGATTTTAGACTGAAAAGCATGATATTAATATTATGACATCACATCTTATTCTATTTTAGTTGGATTGCATGTAATTATAGTTTTTGTAGGTGAAAGGTGGTCGAATCATAAAGCTCAGCTTAATATAGTAACATTAATTTTACAGTCATGCTTTCTCCCCACCTCAAGAGATGTCAGTCCTTACCCTGTTGTTATGTAAACAGATTGAATATAATAAATGTTTCAAACGTTTTAGCAGCTGAGGCTTATTTTTATCGAATGCACTGACATTAGTAAATGATAAGAAAGAAGTGTAAAGGAGAGAAATGTAAATATTTTCACAAATATCTTAACAAAATGAAAACTCTATGTGATACTACTCTTTAAAAATAATGCAGTTATAATTTTAAATTTTCTGTACCCGCAGAAGCAATTGTTAGGACCTGGTGACATTATAACAATGTTAGAGCAGGAATTGCACATGCTATTAAATGAATCCTTTATAAAATATACTAACAGTATTAGCCACAATATTCTCTATTTATAAAATCATATTGGTATGTTTCTCAGACCCATGCATTTTACTGGGTTTTAAGTAATTGGACGTAGTTATAGAAAAGAAATTAAATGCACAAATATTCTTAATTCATATTTGAAATCTACCAGGTTACCACTGCTAAATATCAATGAACTTTCCTGGATAAAAGCTGGTACATTCATGGGAGGGGCAAGTGCCTATGGCAAAAATGTCTAGCAGCAGGAAACATACTCAAAGAGAATTGTGATAAAAAAAATCATAACAAAAATAGAAGGACACCGGAAAGACCCAATTTTAAGGTATAGAGAGAAACAGGGAGGCACATTATCATGGAAACTGAGAAGGGCACTGTGCCTTTGACATTGCAGTTTCAATCTATATTAGTAGTTTCTCCCTGTGTTAAGACTTGGAGTCCTGTGGCTTTATTTTTAGCATTGATGTTTTGTGTTTTTTTCCCATCCATAGATGCCAGTTTTTATATTAAAGTGAGTTATTCATATACAATTACAACTAGGGATTAAATGATTTCTCAGTTCAGGTTCAATTTATAAAAAAAGTAAACTTGAATGGTATTTGCAATCGTGATTAAATTATTGAGTCCTTGTTTTTCTCTATAACATGACTTACAAAGAGATGACCTAAGACTTAAGAACATGCTCTTTGTCTCCTGAACCCAGTTCAATACATCACTGAGATTCTTCACATTTCCTTACTCTGGCAGGGACTTATGAGCTGCCTCCAGGTCCTCAGTGATGTGTGCCACTATTGTCACTACTTCCACCACCCAGCTGGCCTTAGTGGTGGCAATTCCACATTTACCAAACGAAATAAAAGGCAGTTCTTACATCAAGGGTTATAGGTATTTAATTACATTCTAAAAAGGAAACCTGGATCTTTGCTTACAATCCTCTTTTTGTCTAGAGCAGAAAATAAATTTCACACCATTGACACCCAGCGGCACCCAGCATCTTTTCTATCACCACTAACCGATGGCCTTACAAACAATCCTGGCTAGACTCTGGCTGTATCTCTGACTTGTCCTCAGACATGTTGTCCATGTTTTTATCCTTGAAGCTACAGCTGGCTTCCTTGCTGAGGTTTTTTCTTTCCTTTTACCCTAATTTTTCTTTTATTTTTATTACTGAGACTATTACAGATGTCCCCATTCCCTCTCTCTACCCACCTCCAACAATCACCTAGCCCCCTTCCCTCTGGCCATCACCACACTGTTGTCTATGTTTATTAGTTATGCATGTATGTTCTTTAAACATACCCAAAAGTCCTCCATGTCAAGGCCTTTATCTGGTGTGTGTTTCCTATAGATATTCCCAAGAGCCCCTCACTTATTTTCATTCTCCCCATTAAATGCCATCTTAACAGTATTACTTTCCCTGAACAGGCTCTATACATTAGAAATATGACATAGCACTTCATGTTCTGCTAACTTAATCTTATTTTACTCAACTGCACATGATACATTAATAATAATATATATTTTATTTTTTAATTACTCTTCCATCTCTCAATAGGATGTAAGCCACAATTGGGCAGTGATATCATCTGTTGGCAACTACATGGCCTCACACCTGGTACAGTGTGGTGACTGCCATATTGTAGTAGACTGACAAACATGACAAAAGGAATGAATGGCTGTCTTGTGCATGGCTCAATCCCTTTTTAAATACTCTATGTTTCTATATAGAGATAAGAATTGTCCAGATATACACCTCCACAAAGGTTGTGCATTTATCTCTTCTTATAAAAGTTTTAACTGTTATCTCAAGCAGCAGCTTATCAAGTAAAAATTATACTTGGAATCCATAACGCTTCGACAAGTCAATATCAAATTAAGTCATATATGCATTTATAAATACTCCAATATGTATATGTACATTAAGTTATCTCCGTTTTATTGGTAGAGACATCGCTTGTAATCCAAAACATTTTCTAAATTTGTATCTTGCAAATACATAAAAGGTTATTCAAAGTTTTGACTTAGAATTTTCTGTTTAGAAAATAACTAATTTTCTTCCTCACACAATATTTTATCAACACTTTTTTACATTATATTTTGGAACATTATGTTATTCCAAACATTTGCAGTTTTTGTGGGAAATCAGTATGTACTTTCACTGAGATGACTTCTAATTTCATCTTTATTTTCAGTGATCTGAATAAAGGAGAGTAAAATAGATATAGAAAGGAATTTTTTGATCAAGAAAAGGGATTTTGGTTCTTCACTTCCAAAAAACTTTTTTTAATGATAAATTCATCTTAGAAGAGTTCTACCTGCTGCCATAACTTTCAGAATAGAAACCCTTTCACCTGAGTGAGAGGCAGCCTGACATTGAACTTTCAGGCAAACCTAGGTTTACCTCAGGAGACTCAGGGGATATTCAGGTATATATACCTACTCTGAGTCATTTGATTATTATACCTAAATTACTGTTTCCCTTTAAACACTCTTTAATATCATCATTTAAATTTATTGTGTTGTTACAGAAATCAACATAAGAAAAGAACAGAACCAAACGCCCCCTTGGGGCTACAGGATACAGGTCAGATAAATATTTATGTCCCAAGTAAAAATATTCTAAATGCAATCTCTCCTTTCTTTCCTTAGTTATGACCTATCATCTATATCAGGTGTCAGCATCCCAATGTAATTACCTTAAGATTGATTAATCATTTAAGCTTCTACAGTTCAAAGGAAAACATTTACTAAAGGTAATATAGAGCCAGGATGGTATTTTGAGACCTTGACCTGTCTTTTGAGTTTAAGAAATGATGCTGTCATATTTCTGTAGGAGACAGCATCTGGTATGCAAGATAAAATGTTGTTTCTCTAATATAACCCAACCCCAAAGAATGAGCTGATTAAACGCTTGGATGTTTGTATAACAAGCTTAGGTATTTGCTTGCTTCTGTGAAAATTAAATTGTCATTGTGCCAAGGGTATACAGAAAATATCCATTAACAATTGATGACAGTATATTTATGTAGAATTTGAATGGCCTCTTTATACAGATCAAAATTGTCTATGTGGAAAGACATAGAGATCAATTATACTATTAGAATCTGAATTCTTAAAATAAATATCAAGTCCAAAAGCAAGAAAATACTTCAGTTCTTGAAGCCTAATAAGGATTTTTTCCCTCATAACAATGATGATATTATTTACAGAGAGATTGTAAAAAATAATCTTTTTTATGTGAAAATGTTCTGAATTATTAAGAGTTGATGGCAATGTTAATCTAAATCTATGACAATAATAGTTTCAAAGAACTAATCATAGCATGAGGATGAATTCAGTACATTCTATACAATATTTCTTGTTAACACATGTCCTTAGAAAAATACATGTATATCTGGACCACAATTTTTGTTAATTATCACTTCCATATTTCCATGTTTACAATAATGACAGGCTGTTTCCACTTATTTCCTCTTCTGGCTAACTGGAAGTAATACCTCTCACACCTTTGCAAGGTGGAGAAAGTAGAGATGGAAAATAATCAGGATTATTATTAACATAATCTAAAGCTGAATGGTCGAAGAAATAAAGTGCCATAGATTGGGACATGTTTGCAAAAATTCCTAAAAATATATCTTCAGAAGGCTGATATTTTTCCAACTGCATCCTTTATGTTAGTTGGAAAGTTGATGTACAATATTATAGATTGTCAGGGTAACAGAGAAAAATAACAATAATGATTTTGGAATCACTACATGCTTCGTAATATTTTGGCACATAGGAACTTTGGATATACGCTCCTACTTATTGTTTGCAACCATTCTATTAGATACATGATACTTCCCTGTCATAAAAGAGAACCTGGAGCTGAGAACTGTCAACATTTTATGTTAGTGTGTCATAGAGTAGTCATTTACACTCAATTCATTTTAATCACTAAAGCTCAACTCTTTCCAATAGATATGTACACACATATTGTAAACTCACTATTATATTTTCCTTCTGTATTATTATTCTATTAAACTTGAATAAAATATTAAAATGTATTATAATTTACTTAAAATATGTTATTTTATCATAATAGTCACATATATATATATACCATGTTACTTAATATGTTTAATAGCACAGTAAAAATCTATAAATCATTTTATCTTCAAAGAGTTTATGACATAATTTAGCAGATATATATAAATAGTAAAGACACAGGATGTGTAGACCTGTGTCTATTTAAATATTGAACTTTTTAGACTGGGGGAATTATAGTGTGAACATGGGGATAGATTGGCAATGATTGTGAGACTAAAGTCATCAAAGCAATACGACAAAAATAAGAACTATAGACTGCTGGGTCAAAGAGATACGGTTTTCCAAATTATAAAGAATAAAGAGAGATCCAAGATGGCTGCAGAGTAGCAGGAAGCTCCGTTCACTTGCTCCCAGACTTGGGCCAGCCTTGCAGCTAAACACAGCGTAATCAGCTTGAAAATCCAACAGAGAGTGTGTGAGAGTATGTGTGAGTGAGCATGTATGTGGACAAGAGTATGGGGCATGTGTGAGTGGGCAAGGGTCTACCCACCTTCAGGGAACTTAGAGGCAGGTGGCCTGGGCTCTCCTTGCTGAGCAATTGCCACTGCTGCTGCCCAACCTGGCACCCCTGGCTGCACAAATTTGGGGCAACTGAGGTTCAGCTCAGGAACCTCAAGTTCTGGGGGTCTAGAAACACAGCTGGAGAGGTGCTGGCTGTGGAAACAACATGGTGGAAGCAGGCCTACCTGAGGTTAAAAATCACTGGAGGGAGTGGGGAGAGCACCTTGCCACCACCCCATGTTATGGTATCCCTGCAGGACTCTTCCCAGAGACCCAAAGAGAAATTTTATTTAAAACTGTCAGATGCTATGATTGGCAGTAGCCAGTCCTAACTAAGAAAGATTTTGTGATTTTCCAGGGGACGGGGGGCAGCATGTGAAACACATGACTCCCAGGGCTTGGTGCTGCAGCATAGGGGCCATACAGAAACTCTTTTAAAAGAGAAGCCGAGGTGAGACTTAAGACTTGGCAGGGACCTGGTGCTCATGTGGGTGTGTGTGCAGCAGTTCTGCCAACAAAGAACCCAGAGGGATAGACTTATGCTGAAAGAACTGTGAGGCCCAACCCAGCATGGTTGGTGAGCAGGGGACTATAGAGTGGAGAATTTGGGCCCAAGGCTCCTGCAAAAGAGCAGCAGTCTGGGGACTGGACTGCCAAGAGTTGAATGCCTGAGATTCGCTGCAGCCAGGAAGGTCCACTCGTGGACAGGTGAGCCCAAAACCCACCTGTGAGATTAAGGTTCTGCAGATCAGTGAGGATCAGGGTCAGGAGCCCCCTGCTGGGTATATTCCACAGAGGAAAGAAGAAAAAACTCTGAAAGGGCCCTTCACCAATCACTAGGAGCTCTACTGATTCTCAGGTCCTGATCTGCTGAAACCAGCAGAGCAGAGAGATAAAAGACAGGCACAATAAAGAGTGTTCAGGACCTCACCCAGCCTCGGCACCTAAACAGAGCTACTGTCTGTGCCAACCATGAAAGAGCTGTCCTCTTTTACACAGATTCTTCACAGGAAATGAACAGCTAATTCACCATAAACCACATTATTGGAAAGAATCTAGGACAGAACAAAACATGTGGTGAGGAGGCAGGGAAACACTCTCACCATCTTTCCTAAAGACTGAAGAGAGCCCCCTGGGAGTGGCCCGTGGTTCCCATTCTCTGGACTGCACCAGAGGCCTCCTCTGGAGGCAGGTGGAGAAGGTACTGGCAGTCCTCTCTGGTCATTAAATGAACCGCTCTTGGGCAATGGACTCACAGAAAGTCAGCAAGGCAGAACAGTGGGGACCAGACAAATCTGAAGGAGATGGCCACAGACTGTGGATCATTTGCAGTCTCTAACAGGCTGCCTAGTGCTAGACTAGGACACCATCTGACGTTAACCAGAGGTGGATCGAAAAAGAAAAGACAGTGGTAAACACTTGATTCTATTGAGACAAATTCCACTGTGGTCTTCTTCAGGATTTGCATTATTTTTCTGTCCTGCACTGCTCTTTAACATTTATTCATTTCATTTCCTTCATGTTTGTGTGTTATTTCACTAGTTTTTATATTTTAGTTTTCTTCAAATCTCATGTTTTGCTCTTCCCTTCTCTTATTACATTTCACCTTCTTCCTTCTTCTTCTTATTTTTGTTTTAAATTTCTTTTTCTCTTGCTATGACTTGTTTCTATTTGGCATTCTTACTATTTGGCCCCCCTTCAGCCTCTCAAAATTATTTTTCATGTCATTAGTCATCTCACATCCTTTTTCCCATTCTTAAACTGCCCTTAGTCTCTCTACAACTTTATCAATCTTTACTCATTGGTTGTTGATATGTCATTGTTGTTACATTTCTTCAATTGTATTTCTAGATCTTCACTATTTATGTATTTCAAATCCAAAATTTTACTGTTTCCATCTCCTAATCCATTTAGCCTTCCTCCCACCCTCTCTTTTTTCATTTTAAATTTTAATTTTTCCCTGTCTTAGCCTTGTTTTCATTCTTCACTCTTAGTATTCCTTCTCCCTCTATCCTCTCAAAATCATTATTTTTTTCTCTAGACATCTCATGAGATTTCCTTTCTTTTTTCCTTCTTATTCTCATTCCACCTATATTAGTCTTTGCTCATTTGTTGTTGATATGGCTGTGGTAGATCCTCTTCTCCAATTTGATTCCTATTTTTTCACTATATTTAATTTTCTTTTATTTAAACCTAATAATATACTCTTCCCTCTTCTCACTCCATTCTGCCATCTTCCATCCCTTTTTTATTTATGGTGTAAATTTTCTTTTCTTTCTTTCTTGGCCTTGTTTCCATTCCTCACCCTTATTATTTCTCCTCTTGCTAACCTCTCAAAATCATTTTTCTTTCACCTAGTCATCTCATATTTGTTTTTCCTTTCTTATAATAGTCTTAATCTCTTACATCTTTATTAATATTTTCTCATTTGCTGTTGATAGTGTGGTTTTGGGTGGGCGTTATTTTTGCAGGAGTGGGTTTTGTTTCCTTGGTTATTTAGTTGTTTTCTGGAAGCGCCTGTACAACAGCATACAATACATAGTGAACAGCGTGACTCTCAGTCAGCCAGCAAAAGGGAAGAAACCACCGAAGAATGACCCCCAAACAACCAAAACCCAGTTACAACCAGAGAGCCCACTTAAATGGCATAAAGGGCATCCCAAGAGTACCCAGATCAGGAGATCAAGAAGACTGCACCACTGAGTCCCACAGGACTCCTACCACAGAAAGGCATACCATGAAGACCAAAACAGATCAACAAAATATGCAGAAACAAACAAGAAGAGTCACCTAAAATGGAGAGACAAAGACACACTCCCCAATCAAAAGGACAAGAGGAATCCCCAGAAGGAGTGCTAAATTAAATCTAGGCAAGTAAATTATCAGACATTGAGTTCAAAATAATGGTTGTAAAGATGCTCAAGGGCTCAGTGAGCACTACAAGGAACTACATAGAAGCTACAAAGAAATTACTGGGAACTGCACCTGCATGAAAAGGGACATAGAAGCTATTAATAAGAGCCAGGAGGAAGTGAAGAATACCATAACTGAAGTGAATAATACATTAGAAGGAATTAAAAACAGACTAGCTGAAACAGAGGATTGAACTGGCGAGCTGGAAGACAAGGTAGGAAAAAACTCTCAGGCAGAGCAACAAAATTAAAAAAGACTCAAAAGCAATGAAGAGGGTTTAAGGGAGCTGCAGGACAACATTAAACATAATAATATTTGTATAATAGGGTTGCCAGAAGGAGAAGAAGAGGAGCAAGGGATAGAAAACCTGTTTGAAAAAATAATGACAAAAAAATGTCCCTAACTTGAAGAGTGAAAAAGTCACCCAAGTTAAAGAAGCACAGAAGGTCCCAAACATGATGAACCCAAAGAGGTCCACCCCAAGACACATCATAATTAAAATGGCAAAATTTAAAGACAAAGAGAATCTTAAAGACAGTAAAAGAAACAGCTAGTAACATACACGGGAGCTCCACTAAAGGTATCAGCTAATTTCTCAACAGAAATGTTACAAGTCAGAAGGGAATGGCAGAAAGTATTCCAAAAGTATTCCAAGTAATGAAAAGCAAATACCTGTGACCAAGACTACTCTACGTAGCAAGGCTCTCATTTAAAATATAAGGCAAAATGAGGAATTTCCCAGACCAAAAAAAAAACAAAAAAAAAAACCTAAAAGAATATATCACCTCCAAACCAGCATTGCAAGAGATTCAAAAGGGATTACTTTAAGAAGATAAAGAAAGAGAGAGACAGAGAGATGTATAGAGAGAGGAACTCAGGTACAAAGGGAAAAAAGGGCAGTGAATAAGTACCTATCAATAATAACCTTAAATGTAAATGGATTAATGCTCCAAATAAAACACAGTGAGTAGCTTTGGAATGGATAACAAAACATGGCCCGCATATATACTGTCTACAAGAGACCCACCTTAGAACAGAAGATCTACGCAGAGTGAAAGTGAAGGTATGGAAAAAAAAATATTCTAAGCAAATGGACATGGAAAAAGAGCTGGGGCAGCAATACTTACATCAGACAAAATAGATTTCAAAACAGAGGCCATAAAAAAGAGACAAAGAGGTACACTGCATAATACTTAAGGGAGTAATCTATCAAGAAGATATAACCCTTGTAAACACATATGCACCCAACATAGTCACACCTAAATATATAAGAAAAATCTTGCAGGACTTCAAGAAAGATGTTGACAGCAACACACTCATTGTAGGGGATTTTAACACCCATTTGTCAACAATGGATAGATCTTTAGGCAAGGAATCAATAAGATTATTGTGGCATTGAGCACCACTCTAGATCAAATGGACTTAACTGATATATTCAGGAACCTTTCACCTGAAAGAAGCAAAGTATATATTCTTTTCAAATGCACATGGAATATTTTTGAAGATAGGCTGTATCATAGGATACAAAACAAGCCTCAACAAATTCAAGAAAATTGAAATCATATCAAGCATTTTCTCGGATCACAAGGGCTTGAAACTAGAAACAACTTCAAGAGAAAAAAAAAGCATTATTTAATACTTTAAATAATGAATGGGTTAGCAATGAAATCAAGGAAGAAATCAAAACATTTCTGGAATCAAATGAAAATGAACACAAAATAGCCCAAAACCTATGGGACACAGTGAAGGAAGTCCTGACACAGAAGTTCATAGCAATAGGAAGAATTAAATGACACAGAGACAAAACAACAACAACAACAAATAATTAATAAATCCAGGAGTTGATTCTTTGAAAAGAAAAACAAAATTGACAATCTTTTAAACAAATGAAGAATAAAAGAGAGGATCCAAATAAATAAAATTGGAAATGAAAGAAGAGAAGTTATCATAACACAAAAATACAAAGGATTTACTACAAACAACCACATGCCAAGAAATTGGACATCCTGGGTGAAAAGGACAAATTTCAAGAAACCTACAATTTTCCAAAACTGAATTGAGAAGAAGCAGAAATCCTGAACAAAATGACAACAACTAGTAAATTGAAGCAGTAATCAAAAACTCCTTGCACACAAAAGTCCTTGACCAGGCAGCTTCACAGGTGAATTTTACCAAACATTTAAAGAAGAACTAACTCCTATCCTCAAACTATCCCAAAAAATTCAGGAGGTATGACTCCAAAACACTTCTTACAAGGCCAGTATTTTCCTAATTCCAAAACCAGGTAAACATGACAAAGAAAGAAATCTACAAGCCAATATTTCTGATAAACATAGATGCTAAAATCCTCAACAAAATATTGGCTATCCAGATCCAGCAATACATTAAAAAGATCATATACCCTGATCAAGTGGGATTCATCTCAAGGATGCTAGGGTGGTACAATATTTGCAAATCAATAAACATAATATACCACATAAATAAAATGAAAGAAATCATGTGAACACATCATTAGATGCTGAAAAAGCACTTGATAAGGCACAGCACCCATTTATGATAAAAAACAGTCAGCAAAGTAGGAATAAAGGGGGCATACATCAACATAGTAAAGTCCATATATGAGAAACCTACAGCCAACATCACATTTAATGGGTAAAAAGTAAAGCTTTCCCTTTAAGATCAGGAACAAGAGTGTCCACTTTCACCACTTTTATTCAACATAGTATTGGAAGTTCTGGCCACAGAAATCAGACAAGAAAAAGAAATAAAAGGCATCCAAATTGAAGAGGAGGAAGTAAAACTGTTGTTATTTGCAGATAACATGATAGTGTTCATAGAAAACCCTATAGGCTCCACCAAAAAACTGCTCAACTTAACAAGTGGATACAAAGTCAAAACAGCAGGATACAAAGTCAACATTCAGAAATAGAAAGCATTTTGTACACCAACAACAAAATATCAGAAACAGAAACATAGGGAAAAAACCCATTTATTATAACAAGAAGAAGAAATACAGTACTGATGAATAAACTTAACCAAGGAGGTAAAAGACCTGTATTCAGAAAGCTACACAACACTAAAGAAAGAAATTAAAGAAGATGCAAATAAATGAAAGCATATACAATGTTCATGGATTGGAAGAATTAACATCGTTAAATATTCATACTACCAAAAGCAGATATAGATTCAATGCAATTCCTATTAAAATACCAATGACATATTTCACAGATCTAGAACACATATTTCAAAAATTTATATGGTACCCAAAATGACCTTGAATAGCCTCAGAAATTCTGAGAAAGAAGAGCAAAGTAGGAAGGATCACAATACCTGATATCAGACTATATTACAAGGCCACTATAATCAAAACAAGTATGATGCTACCATTAAACAGACACATAGATCAATGGAACAGAATAGAGAGTCCGGAAATAAACCCATGTCTCTATGATCAATTAATATATAAAGAACTCATAAACTCAGCACCAGGAAGACAAATAATCCAACTAAAAAATAGGCAAAAGATCTGAATAGGCTTCTCCAAGGAGGACATACAGAGGACCCATAAACATATGAAAAGATGCTCAGCATTACTAACCACCAGAGAGATACAAATTAAAACCACAGTAAGATACCACCTGACAGGTCAGAGTGGCCATCATTAACAAAACAACAAACAAGTGCTGGTGAGGTTATGGGGAAAAGGGAACCCGCTGTTGTTGGGAATGCAGACTAGTGCAGCCACTATGGACAGCAGTATGGAATTTTCTCAAAAAACTAAAAATGAAACTGTCTTTTGATCCAGTGATTCCACTGTTGGTATTATATCCTAAGAATCCTGAAACACCAATTCAAAAGAACTTATGTGCCTTTATGTTCATTACAGCTTTATTTGCAATAACCAATTGCTGGAAACAGCCTAAGTGCCTTTCAGTAAATGAGATGATCAAAAAATATGGTACATTTACACAATGGAATACTACGCAGTGTAAAGAAAGAAGGAACTCCTATTTTTTTGGCAGTATGGATGGAACTGGAGAATATTACGCTAAGTGAAATAAGTCAAGTAGTGAAAGACAAATACCATATGAACTCACCTATAAGAGAAACCTAATGAACAAAGCAAACAAAGGAGCAAAATAGAACCAGAGGCAGGGAAACAAGAAACAGACTGACAATGGCCAGAGGGGAGGGTGGACAGGGATAAGGGTGGAAAGAAAAGAAAGGGACTAGGCAAGGAATGTGTATGAATGACCCATGGATATGAAGAACTATGGAAGTGGGGTGGCGGGTGGGCTGAGCGGAGGAGAGAAAGGGGGGAAAAAATGGGACAATTGTAATAGAACAACAGTAAACTATTTAATAAAAAAAGAAACTGGAAAGAAAAAGGAATAAACAAATTATAATGCACACCAAGATTCTCAACCATCTTTAATGTTGGTAGGGTCAGTCGATGAAGAGCTAAAAGCAATAATATGCTGGCACATGTGTTACAACTAGTTCACCAGTTGGGAAAAAAGAAAAAGAAAAATCCTCGATTCCTACCGTTTACTAATTTCTCTGGTATAAATTTCTACCACACGACCAATTTTAGGTTCCCAGTTTTATATTGCAACATATGGAAATGAGTAGGCTACCATATTGGCTTCTGTAAGGCAATTAGCACTTACTCCACTATATCACTGAATAAATAAGGTATAAATAATAAGTGCTTCATTCAGTAGATGCGGGCTGTTAATTGAGAGATTTTCATCAAAGCTGATGCCTATAAGAGGGCTCATGAATAATAAGTTTAAAAGCGGAGAGGCCAGTACTGAGGTTATTGAACTTTGAGAGGTGGGTCTGGATTAGTATTGAAGCAATGGAAGTAGAAACAAGATACAAAATGAATAGTTTCTTCATATATTATATGAATCAAAATTTAAAACTTGAATACAACATGTAATGAAACTTGAAGAAATTATACAGATATGTCTAAATATGTTACCAAATCAGTAGTTTTTATTAAATGAAGTATTTGACTATTTTGAATTATTAATGGAATTGCAATATTTAGTCAATGTTAGACTTCTTTAAAATTATATAGACTTGATAGTTACTTAATTTTCTTCAGGAAAACAGGGTTTTGAAAATATGACCATAATTAAAAACACTCAATTATTTCAGTGAGAACAAAAATAATACATGTCTTAATTCCCTGATTATTATTATTCATCATATTCTTGTATGCTCTCATTTTCTGGTGTGAACCCACAGTATATTTTCTAAAGTATTTATATTTTTCTTTTATGCTCTATTTCTAGCTCTTCCAAGTACATTGGAATTTTTTAAGAAAAAATTTCTTTAAAAAAAGTGCAAACATGCAGAAATATTTTTGACACCATAATGAACAACAACAACAACAACAACAACAAAACTATGCTAACATAGAGATCTTTCACTTCTGTTTATCCACTCTTTAATAAATAGTAGATGGACAATAAGTATGTACCTTTTAATTAAATGTAACTTGGTTACATAATGTATATTTGCAAGTAAATATGAACAGTATATAATTATTAAAATTTTATCATGACTTTTTTGAGTTACTAATTAAAATTTTATATCATGACTGTGTATTATTTTTAGCTATTGGCATAATATATGAGAAATAATTTTATCATTTGTGTTGTTCATGTCCTAATTGAATAGCATTAGTCTTAATAAATATTCTCCTGTAGCTAAACTCTCATATATAATTGCAATGTAAGTCACTATATTGAATCACTGTCAATCTTTTATTGGGGGCATAATTTAATAAGCCATAAAAACTTGACAATATAAAAAATTCAAAGTGTTTATGTAAAAATATAAAAGTTTAATGATAAAATTTAAATCTAATCAGTCAATAACTATAGTACTGAAAAGAAATCAGTTGCTATGTTTGAAAATACAATTTACTGTCCTTATTTTCAAGCATTTATAATTTTTTTGAAATATTACCTTTTAAGCCAAAATTTCTCATTCTTACACTCAGCTTCAAGGTACAATATATGGAAAGGTTAGCGAAATTCCATTAAGTTATTTTGAGTTATCTGAAGGTGAACTTTAAGAAATTGTTCAGGCAGTTTTAATACACTTGAAGAGTTCAAAAGTAGTTTTGTTTTTAAAGTTCACACACTTGCCACATATTTAGTTTTCACTGAAGATCTGATGACAGAAAGTCTTAGGGCAAGTAGAGGCACTTTAAGGGCACGATTGAATATCTCCATACCCTCTCTCTGGTCCCTAAGTTATAGCAGACTGACTGATCACATGAGACTGAGAGGAAAGGATGTTTTACTTCTGACCTATTAATAATATCCTTAGGCCTTTCCGTCACTTCTGACATATTTTCTCATATATTCATTTACTCTCTCTGGACCATCCTGCTGATAGTCAGAAGTGATAATGGTTGTAAACATTTTCAAATGAGGGGAAATATTTTTTGAAGACAAACAGATTTATCTCTTGATATGGTTTAAATTGCCATGGTTTTGTTTAGTGTTGCTTTCTACTTACTTATGGGATGATCTTACATTTGTAGTGAACCCTATCAAAATTAATTTGCATGAAAGAAGTGACTTAACTAAAAAGGTAAAAAGAATAAGAGCGGGGAGAGAGAGAGAGAGGGAGGGAGAGAAAGAGAGGGAAAATGAACTATTTACCAATGGGGGGGGGAAGTGTCTTTAATTTCTGACTTCAGACATACAGTAAAATATAGTGTTTTATATTTCGAGAAATAATAACACCATAGCCATGCAAACCAAATATTTAGTCTAAAATATATATTAAATCTAAAGAGCATACTAAGTTATATAACACAGAATACCAATTTAATTTTATTGAATAAAAAATATTCAAAACAATTCAACCATATATTTTTGAAACCTTTTGAATTAGAACAAAACTAGATACAAAACGGCATACTGAAAAAAAGGAAATCAAGTATGGTCATGTTTGAAAATAAGTATACACTATGCACAAGTGGAATTTATTCCATATATGTCAACATTCAAAGTTAATTGATGTAATACACTATATCAATAGACTAAAGAAAAATAATTGTATGACCATATTAACTGAAATAAAACAAGCATTTGATAAGACCCATCACACATTCATGACAAAAACATGTTGTAATTTAGGATTAGAGGGGAACTGACTTAACTTAATGAAGAGCATTTAATAAAAACCTACAGCTAATATTATACTTAATAGTGAAAAATTAAATGCTTACGTCCTAAGACCAGAAATAAAACAAGGATATCTACTTTCACTGCTCTCATTCAGAATAGCCCTGGAATTTTTAATTTTAAAAATTAAAATCATAAGTCAAGAAAAGAAATAAAAAACATACTGATCAGAAAGAAAGAAAAACTGCCCTTATTTTCAGATGACATTATTGTGTACATAGAAAATCTCAAGAAATCTACACAAAACAAAACCAAAAATCCCTTAGACCTAATACATAAGTTCATCAAGGTCATAGTATCCTAGATCAACATGCAAGCATCAATAAAATTTTATGTACTAACAACAAACACATGGAAAAAAATGAAAAAAAGAATAACTTACAGGTGCTCCAAAGAAAATTAAATTTAATATATTTATACCAAAATTAAACTTTGGTATAATTCTAACAAAATATGTACAGGATCTGTATCCTGAAAATTATAAAATGCTATGAAAGGGATCAAGGAAGACCTAAATAGGTGGAGCAAAATATCATTTTAAATGATTGAAAGATAAATATAGTAAAGATGGCATTTCTCCCCAAATTGATCTACACATTTAATAAATTTTTTCAAAATTTTATCATTTTTTGCAGAATTAGATAAGCAGATTCTAAAATTTATAAAGAAAAGCAAAAACTAAAAGAGCTACAGTTATTTTGGAAAAGGAAAACAAAGTGGAATGAATTACTCTACCCAATTTTAAGGCTTAAAATACATTACATAAGACAGTGTGGTGATAGTGATGGTGTAGATACACAGATCAGTGGAATATCATATAAAATTCAAAGATAGACCCACAGAACTATGCCTGTCTTTTCAGGAAAGTACAAAAACATTTTAACAGAAAAATGAGCCCTTTTGACATCTGATGGTGGAGGAATTGTATATTCATAGGCCAAAAGATAAAACATAAAACCTAAATATTAACATAAATCTAACAACTTTTATAAAAATTGACTTAAAATGAACTATATATTTAAATGTAAAAGATAAAGTTTTGGGGAAAAAATACATAGAAAAAAATCCTCAGGGATTAGTTTCAGGCCAAGAGTTCTTAGACTTGAAAACAAAAGCACAATCCATAAAAGAAAAAAAATGATAAAATGGAGTTTATCAAAATTAAAAATTTTGCTTGGTGATAAGCCTGGATAACAAGAAGAAAAAGCTACAAGCCTGGAAAAAATAATTGCAAACTACATATAAAAAAAGAACTAGTATTTAGAATATATAACATATTCTCAAACAACAGGCAAAACAGGCAAAATTCAATCATAAAACAGGCAAAAGTCCTACACAGATGTTTTACTGAAGAGGGTATACAGATGGTCAATAAGCACATGAAAAAAAATGTTCAACATCATTAACCACAGGAAAATGCAATTAAAACAACAAAAAGTAACTGGTATACAAATGTAAAAATGAATAAAAATATTAAAACTAAATACAAGTGAAAACTAAATACAAGTAAAGATGCATAGAAACTGGATCATTCATGTATTATTTGTAGGGATGTAAAATGGTACAGCCACTCTGAAAAAAAGTTTGGTGAAGACGCAGAATAAAATGTCTTTTGTTATATTGCTCCTCAACAACTTAGCATCCATCCATAGACAAAAATGTCCTTGTGGTAAGCATAGGATCCAGTACCATATGTCCAGGGAGCTAGCCATATCATCCACCCACATTCTGGATATTAGACATATAGACCTCATTCTTGGCTCTGAACCCTGCAGTGACTCATGACATGTCTTCAGCACCTCTCAGCTTTGGTCCAGGGGTCATTGGAGAACAATGTCTTTCATGATCACCCACAGATGTCTTCCTGCAAGTTCAGGAACCTAGCAGAGAAATCCAGCAGAAAAGCACATTATTGAAGCTAAAACAATACAAGTTTGGATGCAGAGAAGAGAAATAGCTTGATTGCACTTATGTCACTTCTCCTCCAAGGTGGCACCGCTCAGTGCCAAGTGAGAGCTTTTCAGCCTCAGATTCATCCCATCAGGGAAAGTTAGAGTTGGAGTGAGCAGCTGGCTTTCCCAACTGTTCTGCATGCTACCAGAGAGGTCTGTTTCTCTCTTCTGTTACCCAGAGCACTGAGTTATGAGCTGCGCAACTGAGGGGCAGGAAAGACTGGGATAGAGCAGGTAGGACCCTTAGCAGGCATCAAAGGGATACAGATTCTACCAAACATGTCAAGGACTCCACCAAGCAGTCAGCCCACAGCTGCTGGAGACACCTTTCCCTTGGATTTCCCCAAATGGCCTATGGGAGCCCCCAGCACTCCATGAATCTCCCCTCACACACACATCTGCTGCAGGACAGGCTCCCAGTGTGTGTTCGGTGGCAGAAAGAGTGAGCTTTGGCAGATGGCTCATGTTCCCACTTATGTAATATTTCTGAACTGACAAAGTTATGTATATGGGGAAGAGATTTAAGGTTCTTGGAGTTGTGCTGGAGGTGGGACCACAGAGGTGGGAGGAGGCTGGTGTGGTTATAAAAGGCCAACAGGGAGGATACTTGTGGTGATAGAACTATTCTGTGTCTTGCCTATGGTGGTAAGGAAATGAACTCACACAAATGATAAAATTACACAGATGAAACACACACATGTGAGTATATATAAAATTAGCAAAATCTGAATGATTGGAGTATTGTATCAGTGTCAGTATCCTGGTTGTACTAATCTATAGTTTTATATGATGTTATCATTGGGAAAAAAATCCAAGTGAAGGTTATATGAAATCTCTCTATATTATTTCTTACAAATGAATGCAAAGCTACAATGATATCAAATTAAATGTCAAATTAAAATATAATATATTAATTACCTATGTTTAACAGTATGAATTCTGTTAACAGAGTGAATTCTTTTTAGTTTCAGTGCTCTTAAATATAGAAGAGTAGGAAATTAATGACTAGCCCAACAGAACAAGAATTTAATTGCTATAAGGTTTTCCAGTGTCTGATATCCAGCGGTCTTACTATCTGAAGATCTTAGAGCAAAAGAAAATAAATATGCACAGATATTACCTTGAAGAAAAACTCTATGGTAGAAAAATCTAGAATGTTAAGGTCACAACTTCTGTATTTGGGCACTTTAAAGTGTAATCTGTATTTATACAGAAAGATTGTCAGACAGTTTTTGTGTATTATCTTGGGCATAACTGGCATCATATGACAGAGGCTAGAGAGAAAGCTAGAGTTTCTATTTAAGGTGTTAGACTTCAGAATGTTTAAATGCTCATGCTGTAGGTAAGTACCCAAGGAAATTAAATCACAGTACTCAGAGATGTGGACAAGCAATATTCTGTTATGGAGATGAAACATGCTAATATATATCTGCATTCTACATTCTAATGTGTGATTTATCTGCATTGTTCACAGTATATGATGTAGTCTTCCTGACATAGTACAGTGCTGTACCTTGGGAATAGTTGAATAGCTCCTTGTCATGTATAAAGCCATGATGTTTCTACTCAAACTTTGTTTCCATTTATATTAGTCTAGGTCCATGCATAGTGACCTTCTTCAGAAGTAAAATTCTAGCAGCAAGTCATCATCAAAGGCTGGGAATAAGCCGTCTTGTCCTTTCTATTTAAAAGCTAAAATAAATATTCCCCAGCACCTGTTACTTCACACAAATATTCTCAGTGCCTATTATCCCATAAATCAGCCTCTTTTCAGATGTATCAATTTAATTATAATATTTTACAACAAATTCAGAAAACAAAATGATTTAATTGCATGGCAGTTTCAGTAATGTAAATTTAAGATTGCCATAAGCATTTGACTGCTTTTAAACTTCCAGTCACACAACAGTTTATTTATTGAGCCAACACAGATTGACTTTATTTTAGGTTAACCTCAGGAAATGTCTGATATTCTTTCATTTTTTGACGGATAGAAATTGCAGTTTTCTCTTCTTCAAACTAATGGAATGTGCTAGGCACTCTGCTATGTAATAGGGTCACTAAGCCAACAAATCATGACCCTTTTCTCCTGAAATTCAGAACTTAAAGGGGATATAGAAATGTAAATAAATCTTAGTAACTACTGACAACTGCTTTATTAAAATTAAGAAGCCCGAACAGGACTTGGAGGTAATAAGCTTTTCATTCAAATACCAAATTTCAAAACCCACGCTTCCATAATTATTTTTAATATTCTTATTCAGTGAAACATATTAATCAATATTCCTTCCTTGAGGAGACTGTGTTGTACTGATTATGGGATAGTCCAAAAAGATATTTGCTCCTCACCATTCTTCCCCGTCTTAGTAAATAGAGCCACCTTCATTCTGCATTGCCCACGTTAATATGTGGTCGTACTTAGTTCTTTTCTTTCATACCCCAAATCATCCCATTCTATAAGATCTCCCATCAAAATATATGCTGAATACAGTATCTCACCTCTTCTATTAGCACCACACCAACACAAGCCACCACAACTCTTACTTGGATCTTTTAATTCATCTCCATGTCCCCATTTTTGCAACTCTGCAGTCTATTATTCACATAACTGCCAGAGTAATATTATCACATCTTTGTTTCTCCACAATACAAAAGCTCTCTGTAAAACCTAGAATGAAGACCCAAGAGTAACTGGGCCCTGCCAATTTCCCCTCTCATTTGTTCCCTGCACTCCAGCTATGTTGGCTGCCTTGTTTCTTCTCAAATACAACAGTGACTTTCCCTCTCAGGGACTTTACACACATTGTTCCCTCTGCTTGGATTATTCTCCCAGAAATATTTGAACAGCGTCCCTCACTTTACTTATTTATTTTTTAAAATAGTATGTCCTCAGATAGTCTTCTGAGACTGTTTCTTAAACAGCAGCTTCTGGTTATCTTATTGCACTAAGGTTACCAAACAAAAGAGGATGTCTAGTCTCATTTGAAGTTTAGATAAGAAAGGAATTTGTTTAGTATATGTATAAATAAAATATTTTTGATGGCTCGGTTTGCCATGTAAACTACTCTTACTAAAAAATCATACCTTTATCCGAAATTAAAATTTAACTGGGTGTCCTGTATCTTTACTGGCCAGATCTGGCATTTCTATTCATACACCCTCTTTTTTTCTGATAGAACTTTCCTCTACATGATATTATGTTGTAAGTTAACTTGCTTATTTGTTTAAGATCTACTGCTTACATTAGACTATAAGATCCATGAGAGTAAGGTTTGTTGTGTTCAAAGGTAAATGATCAGAACCTAGAGCAGAATCTATGACATAGAAGATGCTTAGTAAATATTTGTTCAAGCAAAAGGAAAATCATTGTTTTATACACACACACACACACGTATATAATATATATATAATCACAGAAATAAATACATGTATACGTTTCACTTTCTCAATATATATGTAGAAGTCCAAATAGAAAGAATATTTCTTAAAACACAGACTAGGCAGTTTTACAATTGATTAACAGTCTATAGAAATTAAAACAGAAAATATAATTGCAAAAATATTTGAAAAAATCAAATAAGCGACGTTAGGAAACTTTTTTTGAAGTTTTTTTTTTCTTTTAAGATTTTATTTATCTATTTTTAGAGAGTGGGGAAGGAAGGGAGAAAGAGACAGAAAGAGACATTAATGTGCAGGTGCCTCTCGCAAGCTCCCTACTGGGGATGTGGCCTATGACCCAGGCATATGCCCTGACTGGGAATAAAAACTGCCACCCTTTGGTTTACAGGTCAGCACTCAATCCACTGAGCCACACCAGCCAGGGTGGAAATTTTTTTTAAAGGCTTATTTTTCATAAAATGATCAGCATTAACAAATGAAGATATTGAAGCACTATTGCCTGTGAAGATGACTCAGAAAGCTAATGCTGACAAAATCTGGCTTCATGAAGTAATCCATTCAATAACTTGAAAATGCAATTATAATTTTGCTTGCTTTTTCCAAGGTCTTCATATTTTATATGAGAACATCCTCTCAGCTATCTAGCTTTTCATGACCAACACACGTTTCAAGAGTATGCCCCCTGCGTGGGTGACTTAGCTAATAAGTACTGGTAAGATTATGGCAGCTGATACTAGGGCCTCAAATGTACTAGCCATATTCAGATAAAGTGACCAGTGAAAATTAATTGGTGCTAGATCCTGAAGGATGGGAGGAGGTGGGGAATATAACATGTGGATTTAAATTTAATGATTAATAATTATTTTAATGATTAAAAACTCAAGCTTGAAATATGTATAACTTCACATAAATGCCATTAGTGTAGTAAACCAGATACAAAATGGTCTCAAAGAGTTGATTTATCTTCCTTCAAGCTCTAATATCATATTAATAGAAGAAGAAACTTCAAAGGATTAATTTTGAAATGGACTTTGAATAAAAGTTGAATTTCAAAGTGATTTAAAAATAACCCTCATAATGATAATAATACTGTATGATTCCCCCCTTTTATTTCATTAAAACACCTGATATTACTTCATGTATACATTCTAACTAATTGTGTGAGATGGGTACTGCAAATACAAAACTATAAATGTATTAAAGATTAAATAAACTGAGAAGCTGGAACCAAGCTTCAAATTGCTGATTGCCTGCCCTCAATGAATGTCATTTCTTCTACATAGGGTGAAAAACTGTAACAATATTTGAAGATATATTTTCTTAAAAATTTGTGGCTTTGAAGGGTTATCTTCTTAAACCTGAGGTCTCTGAGTTGTACATGTCTGTTAACAATGATGTGCCAATATAGCATTTTTCTCACCGTATGATAGAAAATAATATTTGTATTTATTCTCTGAGAAAGTCCAAACTTTAATTTTTAATTTCTAAACCTTTATGGAATTTGAGTTAATCGATTATGGTGAAATATTTATTTGCTTTTAGAATCATGCTGTTTTATTGGTCATTACTCTTATTTCCTTCTCAATGTTTTAGAAAAGGAAAAAAAAAACTTAAATCATTGCTATTTTAAATTATATGTTTCATTACCATTTATTCCCCCTATACTCTCTGCCACCTCCACTCCCTTCCCCCCGTAATCACCACACTGTTGTCCTCCTGTCATTTTAAAGCATACTACTTGCTAGTAAGTTAATTATATAATAAATTATTTAAAATAATTTATCTTTATGCTATATTCCTCAAAATATGTTTTCAATGAATACCTTTATTTTTACAAGTTCAATAGAAAGAAAACCTAAATCAGAGAGAGGAATGAAAATACTTTGGACAGATGATATAAAGTATAAGCAATACAAGACAAATAAGAATGATTGATATAATAAAAACAGATGAAATAGATGTAATTATTCCTGTAAAATTTATTATTATAAATCTGGTTTTGTAACACATTCAGTAACAAACATATAA
>PVJD01009363.1:0-63549 GCA_004026545.1 Mormoops blainvillei | reverse complement strand
AAATAGGAGAGGAAGGCCTAGGAAAGAAACCTTGCTGACATTAAGAGGCAGAAAGAGGCTAAGACTCTCCAAGGGCTGGAAACAGGACCCACTGAAGATCCGTGAAAGAGCAAAACCTCACAGATGCTCGGCTGAGGCCCCAGGTCACCCTTCTGGCAGCAGAGTTGGTCTGCAACTGGCCTGGAAGGCAGGGTGGGGGGCCCCCAGGAGGCAGCTCCCCTTTGCCTTCCAATGCCTGTTCCTGCATTGATATCAGGGTCCCACCCTCTCACCTGCACTTGAAGTCGCAGGAGCCTGCGGCCAGGAGCACGTTGTTGGGGTGCCAGTCCAGGCTGAGGACAGTGGAGCGAATGGGCTTCTTGATGTGCTTGCACACCCACCTGGATATGGCAGTTAGACAGGTAGGGGGAAAGAGACAGACAGGTGGATTAGCCACTGGCCTCAATGCCCCAGGAACTCCAGGCTGACTGGGCCCTGCAGACCACTGAGGTCCCAAGAGAGAGGGGTCTGGGCACAGTCAGCCTGTGGGCTTGTCAGGGCTAAGTTCAGGCCAGTAATATGTGGGAACTCTATCCCTGGTCTCTTTTAAACCTCACAACCCGGACAGGCTCAGCGAAGCTGCTAACTGGCCAGAATGGGATTTGAACTTGGGTCTCCCAGATTCCAGCCTGAGCTTCTGCCTGGCCTGTGCCCTCAGAGATCCAGGGGAGATTATGA
Source organism: Mormoops blainvillei (assembly GCA_004026545.1). Taxonomy (NCBI): domain Eukaryota; kingdom Metazoa; phylum Chordata; class Mammalia; order Chiroptera; family Mormoopidae; genus Mormoops; species Mormoops blainvillei. The sequence continues at coordinate 62,832 of PVJD01009363.1, read as the reverse complement.
TGTGGCTGGAAGCTTGTGTCTGGGTACCTTGGGCCAGTGGCTTTGCCTCAGGGCCTGCCTTTGCTCATCTGCAAAGTATGGGCGAGAACAGATGCCCAGTCCAGGGGTCTGTGGGGAAGTCAAGGCCAGTACATGTGCAGAGCTTAATATGTTCACAGAGGCAGCCTGGAATGGTCTGTGCCCTTGTTCCTGATATACGGCTATGGGAGCACCCAGTGGTGTGCAGAGCCCCTTGCCCCACCTACAAGGTCCAGAGAGGACAGAGTTCTCCAGGGCTGTGTGAACAGGGGGCCCAAAACCCCATCTGCTGCTTTCTGGGACACTCTAGTCCTACCATCTGTTGGTCTGCAGCCCAGGGTACCTCAGGGCCCACTCAGGTCCCGCCCAAGCACCCACCAGTCATTTTCCTGCTCAAAATAGCAGATGGAGATGACACGGGAGCCGCTGCCCACAGCAAACTTATTCTCGTTGGGGGCCCAGCGCACACAGCGAGCAGCCCGGTTGATACGCAGGATGACGAGTGTGGGCTTCCATGTGTGCCCCTTCAGTGTCCACACGTAAGCATTGCGGTCTGTGCCGCAGGTCACAATGCGGTTACTCTCAGGAGCCCAGTCAATGCCTGTGGGAGGGGGAGGGGACACTAAGTTGAAGTGAACTAAGCAGAGGTGGCCGACTCAACAGTGTCCATGTAGGAGGGGTCCAGAGGTCACAATCTGAATGAAAGCTGCTCTGAGGTGTGCTACTAGAGCTTACTGGGGGCATTACAGGTCCCACAACTACCACCAAATATGCTAGAAGGCCAAGCCAAAAGACGAAAAATAAATGCATCCATGGTGATGCTGAGCTGCTTGATCAAACTTTTCCTGAAGCCCACAAACTGAATTTTACAGTAACAGGAACCAACATAATTCTTTGATATCTTAAGCCATTTTGAATCAGGGTTGTGGTGCTTACAACCCAAACTATCCTTTCCAACACAGTGAGTGGATGAATGGCCCTGGTTCGCCACGCCAACCCCCTGCCTCCTTTCAGGAGGGTGGCCCCAGCTAGTCTGACCCACCTGTCACCTGTCCGTTGTGCTCCTTGAGCTCATGCACCTTGACCCATTTGGCTCCGCTTTTTTCATAGATGTGCACCTCATGGTTGTTGGGGCAGATGGCAATCTCTGCAGGGAAGACGAGCAGGGTGTGGGGGCTAGAGAATGCATGCATGTCCTGGTTCCCTCCTGCCCTCACGACTCCCCTCTACCAGGAACACCCTTCACAGACCACCTGGGCAACAATGTACCCTTCGAGACTCAGACTCCTCTGCCTCAGAAGGGTCTCATGAAGTCTCTCAGGCCCTGCTGGGCCCCTCTTGTGACACTTCCCCAGGGACTGGCCACCCTTCACCTGTACCACCCTGGATGTCCCCACAGTAGTCTCATGACCTCTTAGAACTTCTTCCGGTCCCCTGCTACTGCACTCTGCTCTTAACTCCAGCCACGGTTTCCTTTTTGTTCTCTCTCAGGGCCTCTGCACCTGCCCCTCCCTCCTCTCCTTTAGGCTTTGTCCAAATGTTACCTCCTTCAAAAGGTAACCTCCTTCCCTGGCCACCTTTTCTAGACCAGCACCTTTGCCTCCAGTTTCCCTTACCCAATATGTTGTGTTGTTCTTCATGGTTCACCGCACTACTTGCCATTGCAGGCTATGTCTTCGGTTCTCACCCACAGCCGGTGGGCTGCACCTACAGCCCAGCCGGCCTGCACAGGGCCTGCTCTCACCTCTGCCCCTCAATGCCCATTGGCCTGGCCTCCCCTGCTTGTCCCGGAGCTGCTCTTCCCTTCCCTCCTAAACACCCAGGACTTGGGATGAAGGAGGGGGACAGCTGGCCCTCACAGAGTCCGCAGTCCCAGGCGCCTGGCTGCTTTAATGCCCATGTGTGCTCTGGGGGACGGAGGGCACTCACGCGTGCGGTCCTTGTTCCAGGCATGACAGCTGATGGGCTCCACTAGGAAGCTGTGGTAGGCCATGGCTTCTCAGCTCCTGTGCCCAAGAGGGGGAGAACCCAAGTCAACCCTGCCCCTGCCCCAGACCAGGCCCCAGCCAACTTCACAGGTGGGCAGCGGGGGCCACTCTGCCTCCCAGCCCTGGCCTTGTGCCTTGCTTCTCTCTGAGGCTCCAGGGACCAGACAAAGGATGGCGGGGGGAGTGGGGGATGCGGCGGTGTGGGTGAAGCCACTGCCGAGAGTCGGGTGTTCTGTGACCCTGCGCCAGACAGGCCCTCACCTGTCGTCTATCTGTGCCTCAGTTTTTCTTCTCTCTCTCTCTCTCTCTCTCTTTTTTTAAGATTTTTAAAATTTATTTTTAGGCGGAGGGGAAGGAGGGAGAAAGAGAGGGAGAGAAACATCAATGTGTGGTTGCCTCTTGCGCACCCCGTACTGGGGACCTGGCCTGCAACCCAGGCATATGCCCTGTGGAATCGAACCAGTGACCCTTTGGTTCATAGGCTGACACTCAATCCACTGAGCTATACCAGCCGGGGCTGTGCCTCAGTTTTCTCATAGACAGCGCTCACTTCCAGAACGGGGTGAGGATGAAATGAAACAATCTCAAAAACTGAGACCAGCACCCTCCACACCCAGAGCCCTGGTCTCCCCCGCTCTCTTCGGGACAGGAAGAGGACATAAGGGAGGGGAGAGAGTGGGTCTGTAGGGGCCTGTTGGGGGTACACAGGCAGACAGACGGATTCCATTCTCATCAAGAAAACCCATTTGCTGCTCCTGAGGCTGGGAAGATGAAATGGGTGTTAAGGTCTTTGGGGCCCTGGGGTGGCCTGAATGTGAGGTGAAGGACAGTCCAGAGGGCAGCTAGGTGCCTGAAGGAGGGGGACTGGGCCCAAAACTGACGGTTCAGGCCTGGGGCAGCAGCAGCCACTGGACCTCCCACCTGAAGAGGGCCATACCCACCTGCCTGGCTCCGGGCTCAGTGCCCGCACATCCCCAGCCTCTTCCCACCTGCTGGCTGTGCTGCAGGGGAGCCAGCCGGGCCTGAGGAGGGGTGGTGTCCACATCTAGGTGGGTCACTCACAGCCTCCCTTTGCCCTCACCCCTCCTCACCCTGCTCTGCACATTTCTGCCCTGGACAGGCTAGCTCCTCCCAACAACTGCTCTCTCAGGCTACCCCTCGCTCCTGGCTGTGAGGGTGGGCAAGGCCCCCCTGCCAGTTCTTCCCTTGGAGCTTGCTGCCCTCAGCCATCCCTGGGCCTGGAGCATGCAGAACTGGCTTTCACACATGCTGCTCCCTCTGCAGGGAAGGCTGCTTCCTGGGGATGTGCCTCATGTACCTTCAAGGCCAGTTATGTCCACATTTCACACCTGTGAGCCATTCTCTCCAGCCACTCTCTGCCCACCCCTGTTCTATTTAGCAACATCCTACTCATCTGTAAAGACCAAAGGGAATATCACTTCCCCAGCAGCCCAGGCTCAGGCCACAAATACTCATGTACGTTCAGCCATGCACTCACACAAGCACACTGCTCCCACACAAGTGTGTTCAGCCGTGCACGCTCACAAGCACAGTGCTCCCACGCACGTGATCAGCCTTGCACACAAGCACACTGCCCCCACACACGTGTGTTCAGCCTTGCACACACACGAGCACACTGCTCCCACAGTGGCTGCCTCCCCAGCCTCTCTCCTTATAAGGCCTCCTTGTGTAGAGCAAAGCCCCGGAAGTGGCAACCGAGCTATCAGCCCAGATCAGCAGGCCTGATGGGGATTTCCCCCAAGCTTCAGTGCATTTGGACTGGGCCAGTGTTGGCGTTGTTTTGCTGGGGCAGGGTGTCATCACCGTCTACACTACAGATGACAACCCAGGAGTAGGAGCACCAGGCCAGTCTGACTGCTAAATTGTGATTATCTGCCCACCCCCATATCCTAAGGTCATTAACAGGGCAGGGGCAGAGCTAAGGCCAGAGCTCACTTCCAAACCCGGGGACTCGAGCGGAGGCCAACCACCCCCGACCCCTTCAGTCCCAGGAGGCCTAGAAGGAAGAAGCCTGTGTTTGCAGCCCAGGGTGAGGATGAGAGTTCCTGGACCCCAGATTTGGGTTCAAGCTGCTCAGCCAAACCCAACTTCCCAGCTTCAACTGTCACAGATTCGCAGTGTGGCCAGGCATTCTGTCCCTTGCAAGGTCTTGGCAAGAGTGTCCAGTCATGTAAAAGCCTGTCTAGCATGATGTTCCAGAGTTCCAGGCTGTGAAGATGGGCGTCTGGGTCAGCTGAGGACAGCAGCCCCCATACTAGCAAGCCATGTAACTGAGAGGACTCGGGGAGCCCTCACCATTTTTTCCTGGGACCCAAAGTTTGTCAAGTGGGACAGGGAGAGGCTGGCAAAGATGACCACATGCACAGTGGGACAGGCAGGGGAGGGAGATTCAGGCTACACCAATGAGCAGTCACCCTTTAGCATGAATTCAGACAGAAATACTTTCTAGTTCACTGAACCAGCACCTAAAGGGGAACAGGGGGTATGGAGGAAGGCAGTGGGAGAGTGCAAGACGCATTTCCCTTTTTTCTTAACTTTTTTCATAACTTCTGCAAAGCAACTAAAACCAGCAGGGCCCCAGCAATGACTCCCAACCCCCACTTACAAATGAGGAAGTGAGAACCCAGAGAGGGGAGGGGCTTCTGTGGCCACTGTAGCCTCCTAGCTCAGGAATCACTGGATTGTCTCTGTGGTCAGACCCAGGGAAGCAGCCTTCACACTGGGCCACCTGCCTTGGGAACTTTGACTTAATCATTCCCAGGAAAACCTCTACCTTAGGTGCTACAAAGGTGGGGAGATGGGCTCACTGCCAGGCAACCTTCTTCTGAGGAAAATGCTGTCAGGGCTGCTTTGCCTCAGGGATGGTTCCCGGTGGAGACAAAGGCAGGCTGAGGCTGTGGCCTCTCGGATACCCACCTAGTTGTCACATGGCTCTGTGAGCCAGCACCCCGTGGGCCCATTTCACTGTTAAAGACAAGGAGAGGAGGGGGTCCTGGGGGAGGGCATTGGGGCTTGGAGTCCACAACCAGTGCTCTGTGCCCCTGGCGCCCCATCACCTCTGGAATGAATTAGGCTGGGGGAACATGGGCCGACCCTGAAAGAACCCCTGCATGGGTCTCCAAGGTGGGGTGTGGGTTTCCATCTGGGGGTGCCAAAGACCATGCACTGTGGTGTGGACATAAGCCCCATGGGGTATTTGTTCACTGACTACCTCCAGCACCAATTAAAGTACCTGGCAAATAATAGGTGCTCAATAAATATTTCTGGAATGTGGTTGAATGAATGAATCATATCCTTTCATGTCTGTCTTAGGGGATGGTCTATAAGGGATATGCCATATTACTTCAGTGGCACATGGGTGCATTTTGTAAATATTTACTGGAGAACATGTGCTCCGATTTTTTTCCTGATAGGATCGATGATCAGGAAAGCTTGGAAACCCGCAATCTAGAGGGTCTTCTGAGAACTTGGGGAGAATATAGCTTCTCTCTGAGGCAAAGCAAACCAGATAAAACCTCAGGCTGCTCTGCCAAGGGTCTCAGGCCTCAGCGTTCCTTCCTTACAGTGCCGGGTTCAAATTCTGGCTCTGTCCATACTGGCTGGATGCCCTCAGACAATGCTTTCCTCACATCGCCATCCAGAAAACGCTGGGGCTGGACAAGGCACCCACTGTAGGTTTTTTCTTACTTTCAGAGAAGCTTGCCAGCCTTCTCTAAATCCAGACATTTGGTTGCACTTGAGGCTAATCCAGACAAGAGCTGCCTGGAGCAAGGATCTCTGCACTACAAGCGCTCAGGGAAGTCCCCACCCAGCTCAGAGGCTGGCTGCAGAGAACTGCCTGCGAGCCATTTTGCAGCATGCTAAGCAATTACTCAACTTCCTGTTGTGTGTGGAGCAGCCCTTGCCATCCTAAACAGGCCAGCCAAACCCTGCTCCCTAACTCCGCTCTTGAAGGCAAAGAAAGTTAAGTCAAGAAACACAAATGAAAACAATCATAAGGCACCATAACGCCCCAGTTAGAGTAACTCAAACAAAACCAAAACCAGAACCACATAAAACTCAATGCTGGCAGGGCTGTAGAGAAATTCTCATTTGTTGCTAATTTGTTCAGTCTTTCTGAAGAGCAATGTGATAATAGTTAATTCAACAGCTGGGTAGGAGAAAACAGAACAGAATGACATGAACAGGAAATTAAGACAGTTAACATTATTGTCCTGACTGGTATGGCTCAGTTGGCTGAGTGTCTCCTGCAAAGTAAATGGCTGCCAGTTCAATTCCCGGTAAGGGCACATACCTAGGTTGCCGGTTCTGCCCCTGATCTGGGCAAGTATCACAGGCAACCGATTTTTGTTTCTCTCCCTCTCTTTCTCCCTCCTTTCTCCTCTTTCTAAAAATAAATAGAATCTTTAAAAAAATGCTTTAAAAAAAGCATTAACCCTCTTTGGTGACATAAATTCATTTTAGTGCTAGGAAAATAGCCACTGACTTTTTTTTTTTTTTATCCAAACACATTCATAATAACCCTCTTTGTAATGGGGACAGGGTAGAAAAATCTAGATGACTACAGATGTGGAATAAGAACATGTGATATTAACATAGATTCTATTTAGCTATTGTAAATACATATGTAATAAACTAACTTTACTTGCCATCTCTAAATACCCGGATTTCCCAGAACTTTTGCATACATTCTGTTCTCTTTTACCTAAAGCAAGCCTAATAAAAAAAAAATGAGTTCCCACTTACATTTTCAAACAAGAAAAAAAAAAAAAAGCAAGCCTACGAAGGTTTTTTTTAACCTTCATTTTGTACAGAAGGAAACTGAGACTCAGATACAAGACAAGATTGGCTCAAGGTCTCACAGCTCTTAAAAGGCACAGCAGATTCTGACCCCAAATCTCAGGTTAGGTTCACCTGGATAGATACTTTGATAAATGTGGGCAGGCCATATAACGGCAGTGACAATAGCAGCACACATTTACATTCTGTGTGTGCCTGGCACATTGGCGAGTGTCATACACACATGATCACATTTATGTCTCAGGACTTGAAAGGTCCCCATTTTTCAGATAAGGCAAATTGAGGCCCAGAGACATTAGGTGGCTTGCTAAGGTCATCAGCCAGTGAAGGAAAAAGCTGGCACTCTTACCTAGGTCCCTGAGACCTCACAGGCAATAGGTGACCTTACCCACTGGGCAGTCCTGACCTCCAAGTGAGAGGAACCTGGCGACAGCCTGGAATAACGGGGACGGGGCGGGGCGGGGTGGGGGGCCGGAGCCAGCTCCCCTACGGCTTCACACTAGTCATTACTGTATTACTGTCACTGCTCGAGGTCCCGGCCCCGCCCCGCCTGTGTGGCCTAGCTGTTCACTTCGCAGCTGGCGAAGGATGGGCGGATCGCATCCGTCGGGGTCTGGCTCCGCCAGTAAGGGACCCCCTGGACCTGGCCCCGGGGGCAGGGGACAGGCTGAGTGAGGGGGCGCAGGGAGGAGGGAGGGGCCGCGCGGGGACGCCAGCTCATTTCCCGCTGGAGCAACCCGGAAGGCTGGAGGATGGAGGGGAAGTGACTGGGCGTGGGACCCTCGCCGAACGAAATAACGGGGAACACTGACCGTGGGGCAAAATTGGGGAGATGGGAAAGCGGGGAAGAGGGGCAGGAGCGGACGCACGGGCCGGGGGCTCGGCCACCCCCAGGACGCCGGGTGCGGGGAGTCCTGCGTTGTCCACCCTCGGCCGGACCCGCCACCCACACCCCTGCGCCCCCGTACCCTCTCACCACCAGGCACCTCTTCACCTCCAGGCGCCCCCACATATCCAGGCAGGTCCCCACCTCACCTCCAGCCGCCCCTCCCCTTGTCCTTTCCCCGCGTCCCCCTCATCTCCGCGTCCCCTAGAGCGCCCCTCATCTCCAGGTTGTCCCCCAGACCGCCCATCTCGGGGCACCAACGCCCCGCGCCGCCTCACCTCGGGGCTCCTGGCCGCGGACTCTGGGCAGTCGACGCGCCGAACCGGCTCTGGGACCCACAGCCACTTCCTCGTGGGCGGGGGGCGGGGCCTGGCAGCTTCAGCTCCTCCGGGCCGGGGGCGGGATCCCGGCGGCGGACCGGAGGTCAAAGGCCCCGCCCATCTCTCTGGGTGTGGGGGCCGCAAGGGCCCAGGGCAGCCACGACTTCTCCGCGACCGTTTGTCACCACTTTATGGATGGAGAAACAGGTTCAGAGAGGGGTGCGCAGCCTGAGCAGCAAGCTGGGGAACCTGGAGTTTGGTAGGGTGCATGTCGGCCCCCAACACCAAGGACGGGGCGGGCTCTGGGTTCACACCACCTGTGACCCAGCAACTTGGGGATCTTCTACAGGACTCGGTCCCCAGCCCGCGGGGACCGCCCCTTCCTTCACCAGCTGATACCCGCTGGGCGCCAGAAGTGCAGTAGGGCGTCGCCGAGGCAGCCAGCTCCGCCCCCAACTCCCGGTATCTCAGAGTCCACACTAGGACCCTAGGGATGGGGGTTGGGGGCGGAGTGCACCCTGGGGCCCTGGCTGTGACTCTGGCCCAGCACTTTTTCTGTGCTGACTTACACCTCTGTTCCACCGCAGACTGCTTCACTCCTTTTGCGGCCACCTGTATTTGGTTCTTGGGCTAGGTGGTCCCCGGGGTCTTTCCATTTCTACCCTTTGTCCCATCCTTGGCGATGTTGCTAGGTGGCCTGACAGATGGAGGAGACCCTGGCGAAAGCCCTGCACCCTCTCAATTCAGGCCCCTCTCCCTAGGATTGACTCATTTCACCCAAAGGCAGCCAGGCAGCAAGCAGCAGCAGGGGGTGAGTTGGGGTGTGTGGGGTCCTCATGGTCTCTGGAGGTCCACACTTAGCGGCTTTGACAGGTGCTGTTCTTTCTGCCTAGAACCCTTTTCCACCCGCTCGCCACCCGACATGCTTCAGTTTATCCTGCAGGCATGGATGAATATCTTAGCTCTTGTTCACCCTGACACCCTCCCCATTAGAGGTGTCCGCTGGACTCCTATCCTGTGCTCACCAGTCCCAGCTCCTGTTTCATTGAATTCCGCTCCTGCAGGATTAAATGTATCTAAACATGGAGCACTTCTAGTACCAAGCAGAGTGTTCAGTAAACTTTAGCTAAGATTTGTAAGATCCTGAGCTTTCCTGGCTCTGAGGAGACACTGACAGGCAGTTACCAGGGCCCCCCATCTAACCTTGCCACATCCTGGTGATGGCTTTTGTCTAACCAGAAAAAAAGTTTCAGATGGTCTGTACCAACAATCCCTTTCCCATGGGGACAAGTGTAGTTACGAGGGGACACCATGGGGCACCTGCGGCACCTCTGGTTTCCATTCCACTCCTCCAGAGCTTTGTATATGCCCAGCAAATCACCCCAGCTGGGGCTGACACCCACCTCTGGTGTGGGCACTGAGTGCTCTAACTCAATCTAACTGGTGTTCTGTGTCCTGGACTTGTGACCTCAGATGGCCAGGTCAAAGCAAAGCCCAGGCCGTCGGATAAATGTTGGAGGGGAAAGAAGCCCCGTCTGGGTGAGCTGTCCGAATCCGAACACAATAGTGGAACAGCCACAGAGGAAGCCAGATGACCCAGTTACAGCTCAGATGGTGAGAATCCCAGAGAGAGGGCCAGAACCCTGGTCAACCTCTGACTGGCCAGCCTGAGCCAACATGCTCCATCCAGTGGTTTCAGATACATGAGCTAATGAGTCTATTTTTTAAGCTGGTTTGAGTTGAGTTTTTCTGTTACTCATCACTAAAAGCATCCTGACAAATATGCGTCCTCGGACTCCCTTTTCCTCATTGTGAAAAGTGATTCGAGGCAGCCTGATTTGATGAAACGATGACTCAGAAGCTGTGTGGGCAGAAACCATGTTTGTTTGCTCACTCTGCTCTCCTCGGTGCCTAGAATGGCACCTGGCATATAGGAGGCACTGAATGCTCCTCTGTTGAATGAGTGAATGCGTGAACGCAAATACGTGAACGAACAAGTGGCGTTAGCAAATTGAACCCAGTCCTGGCTCTACCACTTTCCCTGTAGTGTAACTTCAGGCAAATACCTTCCCTTCAATGCCTTGGTTTCTGCATCTGTAAAGTGAGGCTGGCTCATAACAAGCACTGCTGCCCCCCTCACAGGCCTGTGACCTCTGCGAGAGGGTGGACCCAATGGGTGGGAGAGCACAGCTGACTGGGAAGTGGCAGGAGTGTGATTTGATTTGAAATGGCTCCGCTAGGGGACAAAGTTTTCTAAGCCTAAGAAGTGAAGCCACTTCTTGGGTGAGGGGAGCCCAGGGCTGGGATAATTTCATTTGGAGTTCTGGGAACAAGGCTAGAGCTTTCCGTTTCTCCTTGGAAGCTGCCTTCCCCTGTGGTGCCCTGGGGACAAGAGGCTGCACTCCCCCTTCTCAGGTGTCCAAGGAATGCAGCTACACACCCAGGCTTAGGGGCTTGCTGACTCGGAGGAGGGCAGCCAGTCAGGGGCTGAGGCAATGTCTCTGTGTCCTCAGGGTTCTTTGATTTTCTGCTCCTTCCACCTCACTGCACTGGCCTTACTGCCTCTTGTCACATGAAGGCAGCCATCCATGCTCCAGACATCTGGACTCAGGACGCAGTGGGCTGGCCAACGCAGTGGGACACCAGGGACAAAACCTTTCCCAGAAGAGCCCAGCATGTTCACCTTCTGTCTCAATGTGTGCCCACTCCTGAATGTGGACCATGGGTCTCTGTCCCTGAGATAAAGGGCAATTGTCCCCTGATCCCTGTGAGAATGGAAGAGGGGAAACCCTGCACCTCCTTCCCCAGGCCACACACATGTGTGAGGTCCCCAAAGCCTGGGAGGGCAGATGTCCACCATGGCTGATGCTCAGAACCCATTCAGCATTCCAACCCCTGGCCCTGGCTCTAGGGGGCAGGCCTTCTGATAGGGCTGGCAGCCCGTTGCAGCACACCGCCTTCCGAGCCACGTAGTTTTATGTGGCAGTTCAATTGAGAAACTCAGGTCCACAATGAAACCCCACAGGGTGTCATCAGAGGGGTCCTCTCCCATCAGTCCCAGTGATATCCCCCGTGCGCCTGAGCATGGGTAAACTGGGTTTGGTCACTGCTCTACCTCCACTCTCTGCCTTTGCCCAGTAGGGCGCATTAGCATTTACGGCTGGCGTTCTGGAGATTGTCATGGTTCCAACATAGGCTGCCACTTCCTGTCTGGACTTGAGTTTTGTCATCTTTAATATGTGGCAGTAGCAGTTCCAGCACTACAAGGTTGTTGTGAGCAGTTAATGCGTATCAACTGCTAACCTTGGTGCCCAGCACAGCTAGCTGTTCTTGCAGTGATGCATCAAGGTGTGGCTAAAGCACCCTTCCTCGTGAACCCCCTCAGGTGCCTATCTCCCTCAGTGGTTTTCAAACTGTTTTTGCTCAGGATCACAGTGATATATATTGTGTCTTAGTACAAACCTGTGTGTATCCGGAACATAAGTACCATGAAACATTCTTACTTATTACATGTAATAAAAAATGTTTTCTTTTTCAAAAAAAGTGTCATGACCCACTAAATTGGTTTTTACAACCACGAATGGGCTCTGACTCTTACTGTGAAAAACACTGCTGTAGACCATTCTTCCCTTCCCTGAGCTGACCTCGTGTATTAACTTCCCATTGCTGTTGCAGTGATTGCCGCAAACAGGGTTGCTGTAAGCAACACAAATGGATTCTTACAGTTGTGGCCAGAGGTCCACAACGAGTCTCAGTGGGCAGGGGCCATTGCTTCTGGAGCAGGGGAGAACTTGTAGCCTTGCCTTTCCCAGCTTATATAGAGGATTTCCGCCTACCTTGGATCTGTGGTCCTCCAACCTACAATTCCATCATTACATTTCTAACCCTCCTGCCCCCGTCTTGTAAAGATCCTTGTGATCACATTGGGCCCACCTGGATCATCCAGGACACTCTCCCCATCACATCTTTAATTTAATCCCATCTGAAAAGTTCACAGGTTCTGGGAATTAGGATGCGAACATCTTTGGGATGGGGGAGATTATTCTACCTACCACACTTCATATCAATTATGCACTCACAATAACTTAAATAACATAACCTTGTAATTCATGCATTGATCTGTACTAACTATCCCACGTGGCATAGCTTTATTGCATCAGCTACACTGCACACACCTGGGGGAACCCCGGGACTTCACGTCATTGCCTCCAGAGTTGGGCACACATGGGAACTAAACCACCTGAGACAACTGTTGGGCCAAACTGAAGAGTTATGCTTGAGCAATTGGGTTGTGGGGCTGACCTGTTTTCTAAGCATAGTATTTGGGAAAGAACTATTCCATATATATATATATATATATATATATATATATATATATATAAATTTCTTTTTGTTAGCAAAATCCTTCATACACTGTTCCCAGGCCTACTACAGATAGAGCCAGTGCAAAGCCTGAAGGCAAACCCCGGCTATACTATCTAACAGGAATTACTAATCCTGCATTACCACATGGGTAGGGAGGCTGAGGTTCAGAGATGTTAACTATTGCTCAAGGTTATACAACTTGGCAGAACTATAATTTGACACCAAATCCCACAGCTTTGAATCAAAGGGCTTCGTTGGTCACCTGGAAGCCCTCCAGATGGGTAGTCATTGTGGACGCAGGCCTGGCCTGAGTCTCAAAGGTGGGGTGAGAGGAGGGAGCTTCCATAATTTTAAGATCCCAGGTGCCATGACTGGGACTGGAGTTCTTCCATGGGTGAGAAATGATCCAAGCTACAAAAAGAAAAAGACCATTCTCTGGCTATGAAGTTCTTGGTGACAAAGTTGATAAATTATGTTTTTTGTTGCTGTTTCTTTCATGGAAGGAATACAATGTTCCTCTAAAAACCTCTGGGCTTGCTAATTTGTAATTTTTGGTCTGCTTTTGTCTTTCCTCTCTCTGTGAGGGCAGCCTTGCTGATGGACTGGGCTGCTCCTGCCAACAGGTCCAGAGAGAACACAGCAGCAAACAGGGAGTAGGCAGGCCCACTGAGCTGGCACCTTGGAGGCTGGATTCTCTCCTGGAGGGGAGTGCTGCGTCCACAAGCCTCCAAAAGGGCAACACAGCTCTTCAGAGAATATCACGCGGCCCACTGAGAAGCACTGTTACTGGTGCCCTAAAGCTACAGTTAGACTTCATGCACTGCTCTACTTCTCCTGGACCTGTGAAGTCAAGAATATGGCCACGCTCGAGGCTGTCTGTATGTCTTTACTTTTGTTATTTATTTATATTTGCATCTCCCAAGAGTCTCAGCCTTGGAATGTCAAACTCCATGCTTAATCATGATGAAAATAACTTAGCTTGGGCACAGTGATCACTAAACCAAAATGATGATGTGTCCCTTTCCTCTTCCCAGCGCACACTCCCTCCTCGCAGTACGCCCTTACAGGTGCCTGTTTCCGTGGCTGCCCCTGCTGGGGGCCCAGGACCCAGACCTCCGGGTCTCAGAGCAGGCTCCCTTTCCGGCCTGGCTGCTTAACGGTGGTGGGTATGTCTGCTGCCTCGTGTGCAATATGGGAAAAGTACATCTGCTTTGCAAAAGTATCGCAATGCCAAAAGATAGCAGTCGATAAATGGTTCTTTTGGTTGAAGAAAAAACACTTGTATTCAATTTAAGAAACTAATAATTAAGATTTTATCTAAAAAACTAGTCTAAAGAAGAACTGACCCAGTTTGTCCACTAAAAATGGAAATATTATAAGGAAACAAAACCAAAAACACATTCAGTATTTTTATTCAATGTTTTTTAGCAATTTACATATCTCCCCACCTTTTCTTTTAAGTTAGTGTGACAATTTTCCATAATAAACTACTAAAAGAGAAACTTTGGTCAAAAATGGAATGAAATAGCAAAAACAAAAACCCCAAAAATAAACAAAAAAACCAAAAAACAAACAAAACCCAGTCACTGCTGTTTTTAAAAAACCAACACTTTCACCAATTATATTCAAACAAAATCACACAAACAACATTTGCGAGATATGTGTCTTCAGTGTTTCCTTGTGGCTGGCTCTCCTCACCATCATGCAAATGGTGGAGCTGCCGTGGGCAGTTTGTCAGTTTGTCATGCTGAATCTGGGAGGCTCCCTCAGCTTCACATTATCCGAAGGCCCTGGATGGAAGACTCTAAGGTCTTGAAAATGGCAGGAAGAACACTAAGGTTACTGAGGGTTGTCCATCCTGGCATTTGCCCCATAGTGCCATACCATCCCCCCTCTTCTCCTTGGCTGAGGTGCAGGCTCCCTGACCAACCCTCCACCCCGCCCCAAATCTGAGACCCACCCTCCCAGGACTCTGCCCAGCAGAGATTCTCTAGGCCTGCTGACTGTGCCAGGCCATGCATTCCCGTCCCCACCACCCCAGCCCACAGGCTCTGGGCACACTCCTCTGTGTTCCTGGGACATACACCTCCTTATCTATGTCACTGGCCCTTACTGATCAGGGCCATCTGTGCTAATGTCCTGTGCCTTTTCACCATACTCCATATGCCCTAAAGGCAGGGACTTCTATGTTTCTGTAGGCCACACAGCAGCCAGCTTGCTGCACAACACAGCAGGTGCTCAAAGAAGGATGGATTGAAGCGAAAACTGCACTGGGACTTCCTAGCTTATACAAGTTCATCAAGAGAGAAAAGGACGTGGCCTGAGGGATCAAAGAATAAAGAGCAGAGCTGTAACCACCCAGGTGGCGCGACCTACACGGGAGCCATGATGCCTAGGACTTAAAGCGTGTGAGGGTAAAAACAGGGTGGAGAGACTTTTAGAGAAAGGCAGTCTGTTTCTCCAGAATATCTGGAGGCTTTTCCATACTAAGTATTTGACCCAAGGAGGGGGAAAATATAAAACAACATGGAAATGCACAGCAGCAAAATTCTGTAAAGCTGGAGTATACAGAGTCCTTCTAAATTTGTTACTGCCCCCTTCTACGAGGCCTCCTAATCTCTCTCCAGTCCAGAGCTTCCCGGCCACGACCCCCGCCACAGCTGCAGTTCATATCCTCATCACTTGTTCACCTGACTCAACTCTGGAGCCCTCGGTTGCCTAGGCCACTCACGCCTTACAGCCGGGCACTTTCCTACTTTGGTTCTGGAACAGCTCCTAGCTGCCTGAGACAAAGCCCAGCTTCCTCTCCCTGACCACGCCACACCTCTTTTTTTATAGTTCCACCTGTAGGACTCGCACCAGAGTCCAAACCATTGGCAGTGCCTTGAGTGCAGTGTGCACTCTCGGAGCCCTGGGCCTGGTCCACACAGGCCGCTCTTACAGCTTAGAATGCGTGCACACCCCCTTATGAACCCCAGCCGTGTGTCCTGAAATCCCACTGCACCTAGACATGCAGCTTTTCCCCGCAGCACTGGCAGACCATGCAGCCTCCTAAGTTCCTCAGTGTAAAAGCAGAGGCACTGGATTCTTTGCTGGAGCTCCACCTCACCCCCTCACCTTCCTTTCTCTCCCACCAGACAAGCCCTTCAGGGGCTCCTTCACCTCAATATCCTCAGTGCCTAGCACCATGTCTTGCACACAGAGGGCACTCAGTGAATGTTTACTAGATTATTTAGTATAAACCATGAAAATATATCTATATAATTAAACTTAGACTGGTGCCCAACACAGGGCCTGCTACAGCAACAGCACTCAACTTTTCCTCCATGAGTACACAGACACCTAGAGGGAAGTATGTGTTCCATCTCCTTGGAAAAGTGTGGTTTCTTCCTGCTATTGACTTTTAGGTTTTAAAGACAACTACCGTCTAATGTTCTATATTTCCGATTTGCATTGGCTTTGATATTTTGTTTCGAGAAATGAAAAACATTCTTCTCACAAGAAGAGTTTTAACACAAATAAGATTTGTTCTGAAAGGCAAAAAATACCTTGAAATCCCAAATTGTCATGGCTCCATCGATGCCAGTAGTGCAAAATTTGCGACAATCTTGCTTGTCCACCTCATAAATAGATACTTGACTGAAAAAAGGCAAAAACAAGAGATTGTAAAGTATGTGGTGGAAGTGAGCCCCCAGCCTTCCTAATAGTGTAAAGGCATTTTAAAGAAATTGTCTGTCAACTCCTGAATATCAAGTTGCTATTAACATTAGGCTGCAGCAATCTGACTCAGAAAATACGCATCTGGCTTTTGGTTCGGAGGAGGCGTAGGTGCATGCCTCCCCTGTGCTGCCGAAGTTTAATCCCAATGAGATCAAAGTCCTGTACATGAGGTGGGGAAGTCGGCCACATCTGCCCTGGCCCCAGGATCACCCCCCGGGCCTGTCTCCAAAAAAGGCTGGTGATGACATCGCCAAAACAACCAGTGATCGGAAAGGTCTGAAGATTACAATGAAACTGACCATTCACAACAGACAGGCCCAGATTGAGGTGGTGCCTTCTGACTCTGCCCTGATCATCAAAGCCTTCAAAGAACCACCACAAGACAGAAAAGAAGAAAAAAAACCCAAACAAACAAAAAACAAACAAAATGAACAAACAAACAAATAAAAGCATTAAGCATAGAGAAATACCACACCTGATGAGATTATCAACACTGCCTGAAAGATGTGGCACCAATCTTTAGCCAGGGAACTGTGTGGAACCATTAAAGAAAATATTTAAAGATTATTTACAACCAATGAAAAAAAAATGTAAGTGTATTTTATTACCAGGTAGCCAGAAAAGACTGAAATGAGGGCAAAGTTAAGAACCTGCATTAATTAGTGACATGGAGAAACAACAATCCAGAGCATACAACCTGCCCAGAAGCAGGGTATGGGTAGGACCACAGCCATGGCGGAAATGGAAACAAATGTAAAAGAAACTGCAGAGGTAGGATGAAGTATGACTGAAATCCAACTGGTGTCAAACAAAAACTCCCAATCACTCGCCAATAAGCCAACAGCTCTCCTTGCATTTGAAACTAATCATTATAAATGTTAGCAACGGTCAGACAAGCCATAAGATTCCAACCAGGCAAAGCAGAGGAACAGATAAATGAAACAACTTGTCTCAGCCTAATCATCTGAAAAACTTCCAAGAAAATCAATTCTATAGCTTAGACAATACTTGTCTTTCTCCTAAGAAATGCCTAGAACAATTCCCTCCAGGAAAGGGATGGTAAATGGCACATACCATCTGTTTCTGTACAGCCTGTGAGCTACGAATAGATTTTACAATTTTAAATGGTTGGAAAAAAAACCTATTATTTCATGACATGTGAAAATTATATGAAATTCAAATTTTAGTGTCCATTAGCATTTTACTGAAATACAGCCATGCTAATTTATTTACATATTGTCCATAACAGCTTTTGTACCACAATGGAAGAGTTGAGTAGTTATGATGGACACTGCGTAGCCCCTAAGAGCCTAAACTATGTACTATCTGGTCCCTTAAAGAAAAAGTTTTGCTAACCCTGCTCTAGGGCAAAGAGGACTTAATATGTGCAAATAACAGTAAACATGTCCATCTGCAAGGGTCTATCGTTTTATTTTTAACCTAAAAGTCTCAGAGAGGGAATGAGAGCTGTTTCCTTTCTGATACACAGTCTGCAGAGGAGCTTAAGAAAAATTTGCAAGAAGTAACTTTGAAAGTCATTCAAGACAGAGAAGCTTGAAAGTGTGCAGAAAGTTTTGCCATGCCTTCAAGTTATTACTTTTCAGCAGGCACAGACATCTTCAGCCTATTTTAAGTCCAATGGTCCCTTCCACTAAACATTATGAAAAGCACAACCTGAATTGATAATTCTCTCAAAGAGAAAGTCTACAGGTTTCCATTACTTTTCCTGCCATCAGCACCACATGAAAAGGCTCTCAACATGAAAAGTCTAGTCAAAAAGAGAAAATCCTATGGTACACAACTCTGAACACAGTGACTTAAAATATCAAGAATACATTGCCCTGGCTTGTGTGGCTCAGTGGGTTGAGCACTGGCCTGTGAACCAAAAGGTCTCCAGTTCAATTCCAGGTTGAGGCACATGCCTGGGTTAAGGGCCAGGTCCCCAGTTGGGGACCTGTGAGAGGCAACCAATCATACATTGATGGTTTTCTCCCTCTCTTTCTCCCTCCCTTTCCCTCTCTTTAAAAATAAATAAAGCTTTAAAAAAAAAATATATATTGCATTTCCTGACTAGGTTTAAAAAAAATTAAGCTTTTTGGACAAAACACAGTGTTTTGTTTTTTTTTTAAATTTTTAGACAGAGGTGAAGGGAGGGAGAGAGGGAAACATCAATGTGCGGTTGCCTCTTGTGCGCCCCCTACTGGGGATCTGGCCAGCAACCCAGGCATATGTCCTGACTGGGGAATCGAACCAGCGACCCTTTGGACTGCAGGCTGACGCTCAATCCACTGAGCCACACCAGCCAGGGAAACATAGTTTTATTGTCTTATATAACCACATATCCCTGATGAAAAATAAGAAATTCTTCAGTTTGTTATAATTATGCTAAGGAACTCTGTTTCTCTAATTAACAATCTTCTTACTTGTACACATTACTTGAAATCCATGGTTGAAATGATAGCTATAATTACCTTTTCAAAACAGGATATAACTAATCTTCCTGTTATGTTCACTACTAGAGGAATGTGATGTTCAGGAAGGTCTTTGTCTCTTTTTGAAAAATTTTTTTATTGAATTTATTACGATGGCATTGGTTAATAAAATTATATAGGTTTCAAGTGTACAATTCTATAATACATCATTTGATTATTGTATTGTATGTTCACCGTCCAAAGACAAGTCTCCTTCTGTCACCATTTATCCCTCCTTTACTCTCTTCTACCTCCTCCCACTCCCCTTTCCCTCTGGCAGTCACCATGCTATTGTCTGTGTCTATGAGATTTTTTTTTAAGCTTAATCTCTTCATCTCCCCCTTCTGACAGCTGTCAGTCTGTTCTTTGTATCTAAGAGTCTGTTTGTATTTTGTTCATTAGGTTCCTTTCATTTTCCATCAAGTTTTTGGGAAAGCAAGCCCTGGGAAGAGGCTGCACTGATAGTCCACATGAGCTCACACCCCTCATGTGGGAGGCCTTGTACTGTCTACATCTTGAAGGACAGAATGACTAGGTGGGTGCAGTTCACTCTCTATCACGAGCTCAAACTAAGAGCCTGAAGTTGGGAAGGTACAAACTTCTTGCTCTCATTCCTGAAGGGACATCTGGGCATGCAGTACACAGAGCTTTCATAGAGACCCAGTTAGGAAACAGAGGGGAAGAAGAGCATCTTGGTCACCTAAACACTTCTTTCCAGATGGTCAGGGCCCTGGCTACAGGTGGCACCCAGGAAATCAGATCCCAGGCCAGAGGGCCCCAGGTGGCTGGGTGGCACCTACGTGATGCTATTCTGGTGCAGCGTCTCCAAGGCTGTATTGCGGTCCTCGGTTGTGGCCCTCTTGTCCATGTTGCGGAAGCGTTCCATGGCAGACATGTTGCGCTGGATGCTCTGTTTTGGAATGTCTAACTTGGAGACGAAAGTCAAGCAGCCACGGTCATCATAGTTAAAGAGCATTGGGCAGCAGTCATGGCCCTGGAACAAGATATCAGTCAGTCCCTGGAGGGTACACTGCCTACTTATCAACCCCTCAGCAGAACGTTCACCACCATAGGTACCTCTAACTCCCCAAGTCTAGCTCCGTTTCTTCTAAAAAGCTATTCTACTTTGTGCTAGTGCACAAGGTCACAGAGACTACATTGCTCCTGTTCTGGAGAATTACATACCAGATGAATTCTCTGGTATGAAATGAAATGAAGAGATGAAGAGAAATACTTACAGCAGCTACAACGCTATTCTCTGAGACAAATGACACACTCAGGAGGGGCAGGAACTCTGTTTTCAGAGTTGAGACCCTGAACACAAGAACACTTGTTAAATGGAGATAAAACAAACCACTCAGTTTCTTTATAGATACAGAAGATGACAAAGGACCCATTCTCACAGGGATTTCGGCAGTATAAATGGCTACTTATGTTTAAAGGGAGCCCCATGTTCTAGTCTTTCAGGAATCTCAAGCATGAGATGGCCCTGAGGTAACCCGCAGAAACTGGGGCCTCCCGCTATCTTTAGCCCATGCTCTACTCCTTTCTAACGCCCCCCCCGCAACTCACAACAAACTGGTCTACAGCTTGGTCCCCAGCAGGCCCTTGTTCTTTCCCATCTCTGCCTTTGCTCCCACATCCCTCTGCCACATGCTGTCTCTCCTCTTCTTACTTATCCAAAGTCCACCCCAGTCTCTGAAGCTCAGCTCTAATTTGATCATCTCCATGAAGCTTTCCTGGACCACATCAACCTAAAATGGCTTCTCCTTTATCTGACCTCCTAAAGTTCTTATTGTCACTCATTTCAGAATGCCTTATTCTGCTATTTTATCCTCTCCTGTGCTCACCGTGGGCTCCTAGAGGGCTGGGACCACAAGTGGTTACGAATGCCTATACTCTTTCCTCCACCAGGCACTAGGTTAAGAGCTAGGGCTGCTGATGAATGAGACACAGTCTTAGCCAGCCAGGAACTCATACACAATGGTGTGTGTGGACATACATGCAGACTTCGTACATAAACTAAGCATATAATTTAGCAATCTGCTCTAGTACCTGGTCAAAAGGTTACACAGACATGGCAGGCAAACACACTGATTAATGAATCAGGATCATATAACTTCATGTAAAAGATGATGTATTTTGAAAACTAACTATGTCTCAAGAGACAACCTTCCCACGTCAAATACCACTGATATTGGATTAAAGTCTTAACACCTTATCTTAAGGCCTCACTGTGGCATACCTGCCTTTTACTATATGAAATATTTACGTGTGAGAAAGGGAAGAATGGAGGACATAATCTGACTTCCAGGACCATAAAAGCCAAATATAAATCAATAGAAGGGTAGACAGGGGCTTATAATAAGCATATGTTAAGAGCTTATTATGCACCATAATAAATTGTACACAAATTAAATAATTATAGCATGCAAACATTATTGAATGACAAAAGACAAATTACTGTACAGAATGTACAGTATAATTCCATTTGTGTTAAAAGTCAAAAGCTATATACGTATCTATATATGTATAGAAATCTTCTAGAAGACTATGTCATTTATAATGAGGGGGTGTTTTAAAAAACATAAAATTTAAAAATACGATTCAATCCGTTATGAAAAAACATTCTCTCTGAAGTGTCATTTCGATGTCACTGTGCAGAAGAGGGAGCCAGAGTCATCTGATGTGACTGGTTCTCGGTATACAGGTTAAGCCAGGAAACCTTTTTTTTTTAAATCTTCAACTAAGGATATGTTTTATGAATTTTAGATAGAGAAGAAGGGGGAGAGAAAGAGAGAGAAACATTGATGTGAGAGAGAAACATCAATTGGTTGCCTCCCCTATGTGCCTCAACAGAGGATTGAACCTGGAACCTAGGTATGTGCCCTGATTAAACCTGTGACCTTTGGGTGTATGGGACGACATTCCAACCAACTGAGCCACCTGTCCAGGGCAGGTCGGGAAACCTTTAAAGGTAAGTTACCTTCGGCTGCCAATGGAAAAGGATGCACGAGGAAAGAAGATTCTTCCTCCAATACAAGGTGAACAAATATGAATTCTGATGTCTAACAAGATGCCTAATGCTCTCCCTAAGACTGAGCAGGCACAAATGAATCATTGCAACTTGAGTTCTTCCAGCCTACATCAGAGGAACTGGCTTCACGGTTTTAGTATTACTGAATAAAGTCCCAGATTAATGGAGTCATTATTCACTGACTACACAGAGCAAGAACACATAATCTGTTTAAGGAATCGCTATCGGCATTTCTATTAAGAATCTGTTTGTGGAAGTGAGGGCTAGCTCTTTAAAATTTCCCCAAATGGATAATCTAAATGTGTGTCTGTGACTTTAAAGGCTGCCTTGCAGTTCTCGGTCAGATTTTTATGATTGTATCCAGTATAAGTACCCAGGGAAGGGTAGCCTTAGCCCGGCTGATGAGAGATTCCATCCCACTCCCTAACTCAAAACAAAAGGCAAATACTCACTGCACACTTTTTGAGGCATCAGCAACGGACACGGTGCTGTCGTGGCTAACCCAGGCCAGGCGGCTCCCACTGGCAGAGAAGCTGACGCCATGCACCCAGCCACCAGTGCCACTGCCACCAAACTCTGACATTAGCTGACCAAATGGCATTTTGCTGCCCCAGGGTGTACTGGCTGGCTTTTCATCCACTTCTTTAATGTATGCAGAAAACACTCTGCAGTTTAAGGGGCAGGGGGAGAAGGAAAAAGTAAATGAAAATATAGGTATATAGAAATAGGCCACAGGCAGCTGCCATAAGGTGTCCCAGGATACAAAGAGTAAAATATGATGGACAAGTTCAGATACACAAACCTCTTATGACACAGAATGGTTTCAGGCTGCCTACAGGCCGATTCAAGTTTGGCAAATCCATACTTAATCAATGGATACTCACAGAGTGCTTATGATGTGTCATAGAAGTAATGAATACAAAAGCCCTTCCCTCCAGAAGTGAACATTCTGGGGGAAGATCGTGCTGCTCCACTCTCCCTTGCCCATGGGAGATCTGGTTAAATAAGCATTGCATTCTTTCCTGTCTGTTTACTTCACCATCATTCTCGACATAGTAGTACAGGGAGCCCACACAGTCAAATGGAAGGAGAAAGGAAACTATTTGCCACCCTGCAATAAACCAATGGTATAAACCCACTTAAAGAAAGGGACATCCAAAGAAGAAGCCAAGGGAGGCCACGGGAAGAGCAAGCAGGCTTTGCCTCGTGCTGTCAGGCAGACGGCTGTGCTCACTTGACCCTCAGGCCTAGTGTCCAGCCTTTGTGGCAGGTGTAGTATGGGATGAAGTTGGTTCTTCAGAGCCTCCTCATCAGTCTCTTTAAAAAGGTACTAATTCCTTGAGGTGGGAAGCAAAAGGGATAAAGAACAGCTAGGAACCTATCCTTTTATTTCCTTTTGCCCTACAATGCTCCATCTACTTTGTAAAGTTTCTCTTCAAAAACTTCTGAAACTAAAGACTCCCTAAATGATCCAGAATATTTCCCCCCAAAATGACAATGGCAGCGGCAGCTCTGGAAGAGTCCAGGCATGAGAGAGAAGGGCACAGTGAACTATCTGTAAGTTAGATGATGTGGCCATTTTAGAATCACTGTGCTTTAAAGCAGCATCACAATGGCTACCGCGTTAGTCTGAGTCCAATAAAGAACAGGTGGTTCTCAGCTGCAAACTTCAGAGTGTGAACTGAACAGACCTATTCCCAAAGGAGCACAAGTCAAAGCAAAGTTTATTTCTGGAAATTATTGTTAACAAAAGGATTGTAACCTATTTTCACAACCAGATTTTTAGACATAGCCTAATGATCCAGGTGGTATGGATCAATAACACTTAGCTCCATCTTCTAAGGGGGCCAGAATGACTAGGGGTAACATCACAGAAACAAAACTCTTAAAATATGAAAAACTCTAGAGAATATCTATGTATCTTTTCTGTAACACTGGTTCCTAGGTACAAGAACCAATATTTTTCCAAAAAATGCCTTGACACTACGAAATCCCCTTCCCACAGTCAAACTGCCACACATATTAAGAAAAAAAGACTCCCAAAACAAAAAATTCTTGGATATTCATGGATATAAATCACTAGCTAGGTTTTCTGGATACTCTCCATATCGTCTACTAAAGAAAGATGCACCCCATCTCTCAACCCACCACACAGTCAACATGAAGCAACATTTATTTGCTTTTCTTTTGGCTAAAAGAAAAAAAAGTCTTGCCAATAAAGCACAACTTAAAAAAAAGCAATTACTTATATGATCCCTAAAGCTCTTAGTCAAGTGGCTGTGTTTCTTTTAGCCTCATGCTAATAACAAAAGCTTTAACTGAAAATGAGTAGCATAATCATAGCTCAGCAGTATACTGTTCAGCTATGTTTTGTTAATCTTAGTTTCACACTGGAATTTGCAGAGTCTGTTGCTTGGGTTATAAAATGAGAAATAATATTGTAGTTGAGGGAGGGGGAGAGGAGAACACTTCCCCCACTCCAAACCATGCATGTTTTGCTTAAGGAAAATTTCCCTGTCCCCACCTTTTCATCTCCCTTCTACCAACCTTCCAAGTCCACTTCTTTCTACCTCAGTGATTTATGTGCTTGCTTTAGTCCCTTTTCTAGATTACAAGCTCCTTTTATCTTTGAGTCCCTTATGGTGCTTGGCATAGTACCTTGCAAAAAGGGATTTTAAAAATATTTGTTGAAAGACGAACAATGAACAGCTCAAGTTTGTCTACCAATTCTCATTTGTTCCCACCTGCATTTGAAATCACACGATCCTGCTGCCAGCAAAACATTGTTGGGATGCCAATCCAAGCTAAGGACTGTGGAGCGAATCGGCTTTTTAATGTGCTTGCTTACCCACCTACAAAAGGAAAAAATCCATTTCAGTTTATCCACAAATCAAACAATCCCCAAATGACCTATAGATATGTCAGGTAAAAACACCAATGCATGGTTCTTATGTGGCTACCAGGTCTGCCAGAGGGAAGGTGCACTTCTAGAGGAAGAGAGGAAGAACCACAGACAGTCCCTTCCACCTTCCTGTCTTTTAGGCTTTGATACTCTCAACAGGGCAACTAGTCCTGGACTTTTCCAGTTACCAGGGGATCCTCTTTAGTAAGTATATTTATGGATAAACTCTGGTATTGCTCCTTGGACTTTAACCAATTTTTAAAAAATATTATATTTATTTTTAGAGAGCAGGGAAGGGAGTAAGAGAGAGGGAGAGAAATACCAATGTGTGAGAGAAACAATTGGTTGCCTCTCACATGCCCCCAACTGGGGACCTGGCCCACAACCCAGGTATGTGCCCTGTCTGGGGATGAAACCAGTAACCTTTCGGTTTACAGGATGACGTTCCAAACAACTGAGGCACACTGGCCAGGGCAGAAATTACTTGAATTTTTATTATAAATATTCAGTGATTTGTTATTTCATTTTAGGTTAAGTTTGGGTTGTAAGATGGCTTAATTTCCTTTCTAAGTTTCCAATGCTAAGTATAATAAACTTCCTGAGGCTGCAAATTCTTTTTAACTTTTTTCACAGAGAAAACACAACCAAGGAATCAGCAGAACCTCTTGTTGGAGATTAGCCTCTAATTCTCTAGCTCCACTTAAAAATTTATTTATGTCTAAAACCAGTCATTATTCTGGCATAACTAAATCAACTTCAGCCCTTAAACTGCTGCTTAAAAATCAATCAAGTTCTGTTGTTCAAGATGACAGACTTAATATTGTACCAAATGCCCCCCCTTGAAAGCTAAATTATTTTTCTATAGAATCTTTTTCTTAGGAACCTATCTGAAAAGTAGGCAATATTCTAACTTGTTTAATAATACAGTTATTTTAAAGTAAAGACTTCGAGGTTGTTTTATTTATTTATTTATTTATTTTTAAAATCCTTACCCGAGGACATTTTTTTCATTGCTTTTAGGGACAGAGGAAGGAAGGGAAGGAGAGAAGGAGGGAGGGAGAAGGAGTGGTGGGGGCAGGGAGAGAAAGAGAGAGAGAGAGAGGGGGAGGGAAGGAAGGAGAGAGGAGGGGAGAGAGAGAAACATCAACTGGCTGCCTTCTCATACACACCCCAGCCAGGGATGGAACCTACAACCTGGGTATGTGCCCTGACCAGGAATCAGACCTGTGACCTTTTGGTCTCAGGATGATGTTCCAGCTAACTGAGCCACACTAGCCAGGTAGAGGTAGTTTTAAAGTAGTCACATTATACCAATAAAATATTGTTCCATAGCTGAAAAACTCACCTGAACATACAGCTTGTTCAAATGACAATACCGTGTACTACAGTAAAGCTCAATTTACCTATATTTGAGACTATTTTTTAATGAACATGTAAACAATCACTGACATTGAAGGTTATTTAGAAAGAAAAATTGTTTCTTACCTATTTGTTACAGTGAACTTTCTAAATGAGTTTTAGCAGGCAATATTTTGTTAGCCTTGCTTTTACACATGGTTGAAAGAAAAATGCATGTCTTAAATTCATAATTCAATCTTGCTGCAAATACAGACTTTTTGTTCAAAGAATCAAATTTTCCAAGGTTTTACTACATTACAAAGTGTAATATGATAATCCCTTTCACTGTTTCAGCAGGAAGTAAACAGTAACACTAACACAAAGAGTAATGTGTACTCTGCTATTTTTAGCACAAATACACACTGCCAGTTTTGTACTAACAGTTCCATGTAGAAAGGTAGTAACTGCCCTTTCTGAATGCATGTCAGGTAGGGCAGAGTTGTTTTCTTATTAAAGTAAGCCAGAAGGAGTAGCTAAAGTAAGTTACCTAGCCATAAAATAAACCTCTGCATTTTGACTGACTTAGCTACAAGTGATTTATAAAAAATATACAACAGGCTGATTATATTTCCAAGATCCGGGCCAATTTTTACTTCAATGGCTTAAACAAGTAAATCATTATACCAACGCACAGATTTGGTTAGTAAATAAACTTTAAAGAAAGGAGAACACTGTGATCTGTAAGAATCCTAGATACTGTAAGTGGATAGAGATAGGGAAAAAAAGTATATCTCAGGACACTGGGAATCTATCAAGTTTATAATTTATATATAAGAGTAAGAAAACAGCAATTTGGACAGTACAGAGTCAGAAGAGTAGTAATAGCTTATAGAACAAAGAAGTTAGGGGATCAGATCATGGAAACTAGAGCTCTATATTAATAAGAAAGATGTGAGATTTGACTCTGTGCATATAAGAAAGAAAAATGCTCAATCAGAAAGAATGGAAAAGTTCAATGGAAAAAAATCTCCAGATGAAGAAAAACTGAAGTTATAGTTAAGCCTGAACCCAGTGTCTCAAGATGTCACCAAGAACACAGCAGTCCAAATGTATAATTCTAGAGAGAAAAATAAAAAATACTCAGATGTTGCTCACCAGTCATTTTCAGACTCGAAGTAACAAACAGAAATGAGTCGGGCTCCACTTCCCACAGCAAATTTATTCTCTAGTGGGGACCACTTGACAAAAGTAGCTGCACGATTAATTCTCAGGATTACCAGGGTTGGCTTCCAGACACCATCTTTCTGACTCCAGACATAGGCATTGCGGTCTGCCCCACAAGTGACGATGCGGTCGCTCTTGGGAGCCCAGTCAATACCTGCAAGTGAGACACGGCATCATCTGCTTTGCCTGGGCCAATGACAACTGACATGGCACAGGCAGGTGGGCAATGGTATGGCTGGGACAGATGTGGTCCTGATCATCACATCACAAAGGCGAGGATGTTTTTCTGCAAAGTTCTCTAACTCGGGATCCTCCATGAGGCTAGGTAGAACAGAACCATTTTTTAACTGCAGAGGTTGCGAAACTAAGCAGGACCATTCTTTTCACCCATTCACAGATCTAAAGATATCTAGTCTGAAGATTTTTATCTTCCCTCTAAGATCTTTTTTTTTCCTGAAAGTACCTTTATGATTCATTAACACAGCTAATTCAATAACATTAACTGAAAGTCTGCTATATGACATCAAACTAAAACAACATACAGGGTAAATAAAAATAATTTTTAGTTTTTAGAGGGAAAAATATAAGTTGCGTTTCATTATATATTCTTCTAAAGGTCTCTGTCATTTAAATTAACCTAAATACCTTTCCTGTATGACAGGTTCTATGAAAGAGTCCTTGAGTATCTTTGTATCTAAAACTAGGAAAAGACCTACATATATATCTAAATGTAAGGTTTATTTTTCTTATTTGACCAGACTTTTACTTACATGGTGCCTCTGTGAAGGATTCCAAAGTCAGTCAGTTTATGATATACCAAGAGTAAAAGCTGCTATGACTCAGTCATTTTACAGCTATTGATGAGGTATTTTCTATAAACATAATTTCACACTGAAGTGATAAAAATACTACTAATAATTTTTATTATAGTTATCTCCCTAAAAATTAATAATTAACATTCTTAACATTTATATGGAAACAAGGAAAGTGAATATAAATAAAAATATTAGCCATATATCATATTGACTTAGCAGTATGAAGAGTTTATTCATTCATTCATCTACAGGAAATGTTGGCTCAATTATTTGTACCATTGAAGGGAAAAAAACATGGGGGAGAGTGCTCTAAGTGATGTGTGTTTTCATTTTAAATTCATTCATCACAGGACAGTTTTGCAGCCCCCTTTATTAAATTTAAAAGTTTACTGTTAACTACAAAAGCAAAACCCACATATTCTTATGAGACAAACATCACAACAGAACATTTGGAAAGTCAGTAAAGCCCTGCCCGTTCTTTATGTCCACATACATTCCTCCCCCCAAATATTAATATTTTGGCAAACATATTCTCTTGCTTTTTATACATTAGTAGTGAGTATTCATTATTTAAGAACATTGATCTTATCATAATAATTTCCCCAAACATCCCGCAGTTGGAATATTTTGCTAGTTTCCAATCACTTATTAAGATAGATAAAATTGGAATAAACATTCAGGCACATATCTTTTGGCTCTAGTTAAAATTATCTCTTTATGATAAAAATCTCAGAAGTGTGACTCAGAATATTATTTTTATGAATGTCTTGTTTTGCTAACTTGATTACAAGCTTCTTGACCACAGGAAGCAAGTCTCTGAAACTACTGTGGTGGGCAGACCCTAGAGTGGTCCCTGTGATCCCTCCTGCTCTTTGCGGTCCCCTCCCCACAGGTGTGGGCAGGACCTGTAACTTGATTTTAACCAATGGAATTCAGGAAAGGTGATAAGATGTACATGATTACTGTATAAAATTAAGTAAGGATGTGCCCCTCTCCCCAAAAAACACCCCCATAAAACACAACGTGCCACCCCTCTTGCTAGAGATACACTCTTTCTCCGTTGTTGGCTTTAAGGAAGCAAGCTGCCATAAATCTTACAGTTGCAAGGACATGAATTATTCTACCAACAACCTGAAGGGGCTTGGAAGTAGATCCTTCCCTGGCTGAGCCTCTGATGAGAAATCACCCCTGACTGACACCTTATTTATAGCTTGTGAGACATAAAGCAGAGCCCCAGAGAAGCCAGGCCCTCACTCCCAACCCCCTTTTTTGGTAACTTTTTAGAGAAACACTGTTGTTGTCTCTTGCACATATCCCAACCCGGGATCAAACCCACAACCCAGGCATGTGCCCTGACCACGATCAAACCCACAACTTTTTGATGCATGGGACAATGCTCCAACCAACTGAGCCATACCAGCCAGGGCAGGCCCTGACTCTTGATCCACAAAAACTGTGAGATAAATGTGTGGGTTAAGCTGCTAAGTCTGTAGTATTTGTTACACAGTAATAGAAACCTAATATATCCTCTAATATCTAGAATATTGCCTTGTGAGAGAAAGCTTATTGATTTTTAATGATTGTGACAATCTCAAATTTCACCCCTTATTCCATAAGACCACCACTCTAATTAAACACGTGTTTTATAAGAATTACTGAGGTGCTTAAACATGATGTACTTAATTAAAAACATCAATATATCCTTACTATTTAAGAAAATTATAAGGAACTGACTTCTACTTGGTTTTATAGTTCTAAGTTTACTGCTATAGCTGTATCTTTCATTTGAATTTGAAAGCTGTAAAACCAGTCACAGCCTCAAACTATTTTAGATGACAATAGCCTTTAGTTCTTTAAATATACACTTGTTAAAGAGAGGAAAAGAGCAAATATTCAGGAAAAGGCAGATTTTCATTTCTTATTAATTTGGCTTTGCATCTTTTTTTCTATTTTCCTGCCATTAGAAGACTTGAAAGAAAAGGAGGGGGAATCAAGCATCCATCCTGTCTTTCCTATACTAACTACATCTCAGGCTAACTTAACAGTAGATAAGCATTTTTCATATTGTATTCCAGCTAATAGAGAAGAAATGATAGATTTAGAATATCACTGTGTTGCGGCCACTACCCAATTAATGGTATGGGTACTGATCATCAACAGTTGCTAACATCATAAAGAAAAGATGACTAAATGCCTCCTTGATGGAAGAACCTACCATCACCTAATTCAACTAGCAATTTATAGGAAATATAGAGGACAGAGAATATGTAAAACACCATGGGGTTTGCAATCAGTAGTATCTAGGCTGTGGAGAACACTATATAGGAAAAACAACCTGGTTTTCAATTTTCTTAACAAATAAATTGCAAAAGAAAAGAAAGAAAGGGAACCTATAAACAAAACAAAAGACTCAGATAACATCAACTAATCACAACCATGTGTGTACCTTATTAGGGTCCCAATTAAAACAAAATATTTTATTGGTTATTATTGAAAAACCCTTATCTTTTAGAGAAACAAAGTGAAATATGAAATGATACAATGTCTGGGATGTGCTTCAAAATAGTACAGGAAGGGAGCTGAGAACAAGACTGGCTGTGAGTTAATAATTGTTGAATTTGGGTGATGAGTATACAGCGGTTCATATGGTTGTCTATTTTTGTTTTCTGTTTAAAACTGTTCATGGTAAACTGGTGGTTTTTTGCATTTTTTTTAAAAAGGCAGTGATTAAATATTTAACACAAAAGAATAAAGTCATAGAAAAAAACACTAGCACTCTGATATCCCTTTGATGTTTACCATATTCTCTTTCTCTGCAGTACTGATTAGTCTTTTCTTCTAGAAAGCTTCAGGGGACTTTTCTTTTTCTGTAGTTAACTGTCTTTCTGAGGAGATATATTTGATCCTAGGTCTCCTGCCACAGAGTTATATTTAGGTTTTTCCAACATTTTTTTACAGCTTAACAAAAAATACCATTTGAACATTTGGACAGAAAACAGGGTCAAGTTCAAAGGATTCCAAAAACGAAGCAGGGGAAAAAAGGACACAAGTAAATGTTTCACTGTTTTGGTTATCTCTTGGGTCTTTCATCTTAGCCCTTTTTCATTTAAAAGTATTTCCTAATGCCAAATTCCCAATTTAAAATATGAGTGCTATTATTTTCAGGTCATAAGGTCACTGGCAAGGGACTCAGAGAAAATAGACCAAACCTAACAGAAATAAGGATGTGGGAATGCAATAGCAACAAAAATAGAAATTAAGTCTTTGGTGCTGGTTCGGTAATATATAGTCAGTCAGCTCAGTGCACTCGCTAGCACACATACAAATTCTGGTAAAAGCAAAAAGGAATGGTCATGAGTTTGTGCTGAGAACGAATGATCTAGATACACCAACAAAGAGCTCAGGAACAATGGGGAACGTAAAAGTAAGTTGCAAGAGTTATATGATATGATGCCATTTTGGTAGCATTTAAAAATACTAGCCAATAGTACTAAAGATTGCTTATGAATACACAAACACACACATGTACATAAAAGTATTAAAAATGGGACAGTGTCATACTAAATTATAGGCTGCCTTCTGAGGGGCAGGAACAGGAGTGGTGGTGAGATGGGACTTCACCATTACCCAAAATAATATTCCTTGTTATTAAATCTTTGTTTCCTAAGTTCTCTGGCACAGGAAAAAAGATATTTATCTTCTTTGTTCTTAATTCTGGGTGGCAGAATATGGGTGTTTGTAACACTATTACTCTTTGTCCTTTTCAGTATTTTGGAATATCTTCCTTGCCCCCAAAACAACATACAAGAAAATTTGGAAGACACTGCGCTCCCGCAGCAGTGGGGAACACAGGTTGGCTTACATTTTCACACAGCTGACATGCTGTCTAGTTTTGGCTTTCATGTCCCATCTCCTAATCTAAGCTCTTTAGTCCTCATAGCAGGTTCAGTGTTCTTCACAACACTAGCAGTGGGCTGTGTACCAACTGGGCTAAAACAAGCACTGAAAAACTGAGATCACTCTTACGCTATTTTCTCTAATTTTCTAAGGAAAACTCAGCAAATGCTGTACAACTTTGACTATTATGGCAGATTTACTTATTATTAGGCTCTTTATTTAAACGAAAGAGTGCTAAATTTGAAAATATTATACTAAGCTCACAGTTATCTTTTTTTACCTGTGATGTGTCCATTGTGTTCCTTAAGTTCATGAGCTTTCACCCACTGGCTCCCGTTCTTCTTATAAATGTGGACTTCGTGGTTATTGGGGCTAAGGGCAATCTCTGGAGAAAAAAGTCAATAGTTAACACTTGAACTTGAAACTGTTACACAAAAAAGGGATATGTTACAGTTGGCATTTAAAAAACAGAATGAAGGAATAGAAAAGCTGTTTCAAAAAATGGTTCTCAATATTCACCCCTGAAGAATTCCTTTTATTACTTTTACTTTTACTTGAACCTTGTATTTTAAAATGTTTTGTAGAAATGCTAAACTTAAAAATTCACTCAATCAGAGATATATACAATTGTCAATTAAAGATTCTAACTAGTAAGAAATAGACAATGTTGCTATACTTAGCTGATACACAGTTGACGCTTGAACAACACAGGTTTTAATTATGCAGTCAGTTATATGTGCATTTTCCCCCCCAATAAACACAGTCACCCTCTGTATCCACAAGTTTCACATCCATGGATTCAACTGACTGCTGATCGAAAACATTATTTTCCATCTACAGTTGGGAATCTGAAGATGTGGAGGGCTGACTGTATGCATTGTTCTATGACATTTTATGTAAAGGACTTGAGCATCCTTGGATTTTGGTATCAAAGGTGGGTACTGGAACCACTGCCCCTCACATACCAAGGATTAACTATAGTTACATCATTGGGGGTCAAGACTTAACACATGAACTGTCAACTGCATGGGGTGGGGGTGGTTAGTGCTCCAACCCCTGCATTGTACAAGGGGCAACTGTAATTTTAGCCCATAGTAAAGATATTTGACATTTTAGCTCCTGTGTACAACATTATTTATAATAATAATTTAACTTAATTTCTATTAAGATTCTCTGAAATGCTGAAAATAGATCATAGGCTCTCATTACTGTTATCACAGACCCATGTTGGAACCACCATAGTTTATCAAAAAAACTTGATTCTTTTGATAAACTATATCAAAGCTTTCCTTTAAATAAAGCTAATATAAATCACAAAATAAAATTCTGTCTTCAAGAGAAATCTCTTGGACCAATCCAAAGTATTAAGAATATACATATCTACATATGCATATGATGAATTTTTAAACTTATTTTGATCTTTTCCCTTTCTAGTTCATCTGTTAAAAAAATTATTTCTTAAAATTAAAAGTAGGATCTATGACTGAAACTTTAGGTCAATCTTTTAATAGTTTCCCCATCTATTATGTTACCTATACACCCGTCCTTAGGAAAGCTACTGTTTTACAGATGAACTGTGGAACTAGATAATATCTAGCTCTAAAATCCTAAGACTTTCAATGCTTTCTGGAAAAGTTATATATTTCTAACATGTGTATAGGGATTTCAAAAGCCAAATCCAAAGTTAAATCTGGAAAATGTTAGAAACTTAAAATTATGATGGGGCATAACAAAAAATCTGACTTAATATATTGAATTTATTAAGTAGTTTAATTGAGGACAATAACAGCTTGCATTCTTATTAAAAACTGGAAATACTGCAAAAGCCTATTTTTAGATGGGAAAGTGGAGACAGAAGATACAGGAAACTCAACTAGGAAGCTCTGGATTCATCATCTTGCACGTAACATATCTTCAAATACCTAATAAAGAGGCTCATATCTAGGTTTTTACTCAACAATAACCTGGTGTGTACTGTTTACGTACCAAGGATTTATTTAAAAATATGAGTGAACCATGAACAGCTTTTAAAAAGACAGTGACTCTATAGATTCAAAATCCCAGCTGGATTCTTTGCAGAAATTAATAAACTGATCCTAACATTCATATGGGAATGCAAGGGACCCAGAAAAGCCAAAACAATTGAGAAAGAAGTACAGAGTTGAAATTTACACTTTCCAATTTCAAAACTTACTACACAAAGCTATAGAAAGCAAGACAGTGTGCTTCTAGCATTAGGATAAACATAAAGATCAATGGGACAAAATTGGAAGTCCAATAAATTTACATTCAATTGACTATAGACAAAGGTGCCAATATAATTGCATGGGGAGAGAACAGTCTTCAACAAACGGTGCTGGGACAACTGGCTATCCACATGCAAAAGGATGAATGAAGTTGGGCCCCTACCTTATATCATATACAAAAATTAACTCAAATGAATCCAAGACCTGAATATAAGAGCTAATACTATGAGACTCTTAGAAGGAAACACAGGTATACATCTTTGTGACCTCAAGTTAGGCGATGGTTTATTAGATATAACAGCAAATGTATAAGCAGCAAAATAAAAAATTGGGTATTTTCAAAATTAAGAACTTTGTGCTTCAAAGAACACTATCAAAAAAGTCAAAAGACATCATACAGAATGGGAGAAGATTTTGAAAATCATGTATCTGATAAGGGACTTGTATCTAGAATATATAAATATAATAAAGATTATATATTAAAAAAAGAACTCTTACAACTTAACAATAAAAAGACAACCCAATTTTAAAAATGGGCAAAGGATATGAACAGACATTTCTCCAAAGAAGATATACAAAAAGCCAATAAGTGGGTATACTGCTTTATACCCATTAGGATAATAATGGGTATAGGGCTATAATAAAAAACACAGATAATAACAAGTATTGATAAGGATGTGGAGAAACTGGAACCCTCTGCTAATGAGACTGTAAACTGTTGTGGCCATTTGGAAAATAGTTTGGTAGTTCCTCAAAGTGTTCAATATAATTACTGTATGACCCAGCAATTCAACTCCTGGGTATACACTCAAGAGAAGTGAAAACATATGTCAACATAAAAACTTGTATGTGAATGTTCATATTAGCAATATTCGTAACAGCAAAAAAGTAAAAATAACCCAAATATCCACTAACTGATAAACAAAATGAGGTATTTCTATACAATATTATTCAGCCATAAAAAGGAATAAAGCTTGTACATGGATGAACCTTGAAAACATTATGCTCAGTGAAAGAAGCAAGATGGAAAAAGCCACATATTATATGATTGCATTTATACAAAATGTGCAGAATAGGCAAATCCATGGAGACGGAAAGTAGATTAGTGGCTGCCTCCAACTGGAAGTTTTGAAGAAAACTGGAAGTGACTGCTAATGGGTATAGGGTTTCTTTTTAGAGTGATAAAAATATTCTGAAACTAGACAGTGATGATTGTTGTATATCTCTGTGAATATACTAAAAAAAATCACTTAATTGTATACTTTAAAAAAAGGATGAATTTTATGTTATGTGAACTGTATCTTAAGGAAGCTATTCTTTAAAAAAAGAGTGAAATAAATTCAAACTTTTAAAAATAACTCATGGGTCTAACAGTATACTTCTGTTTCTGGATTTTTTTTTTTTTTGGTATCTTCTCCTTGTAATATTATCTGTTACTTTGCCTACTATGCCTACTTCTAAGAGTTTTCTCCATCCCAAACCTCCAGTTTCCTGGAGCTAGAAAACTGGAAACTCAAGTTTGTTATGCATAACATAGTAAGTACTAGTTAGTACTGCTCTTAGTACCCCAAGAATAAACCATATTCTCTGAAACAGCTTATTTCTGTACTGGTACATAAAATTTCTTGCACCTTGTATCTATTCTAGTGTTTTGTAGTTATTTGTTACATAAAATTTCTTGTACCATATGTTCAAAACTACATGCTAAAATTCCTTTATAAAACAAAAAACAAGTATCTAAATATAAATAAATAAAAAATTGAATTAAAAAATTAAAACGAAAGATTTCTTTCCTGAAAGTTTGGGCCAAAAACATGGGTGCACATTAACACACAGCAAAATATGGTATGCAATCCTTAAAAGTGCCTATATCTAAAAGTATCAGAAGTACCAAAATAAAGGTGCAAAGTTAATAGCATACTTACGGGTACGATCCCTGTTCCAGGCATGACAGGTGATTGGCTCAAGTAAAAATTGATGCAGGGACATTATTCTTAGTGTTTTCAAAGGATAGAAAGCTGCAATGAGCAACAAAAAAGCATTTGAAATAGCAGGCAACCAATATTTAAGTTGTCTGGGGATCTTGAAATGTTTGGAGATAAATAAAACATTATTTTCCTATTATGAAAGAATCAATCAATCTCAATGTCAAAACTAAATTATTTATTTATTTTAAAAAGATTTTATTTACTTTTAGAGAGGGGGAAGAGAGGGAAACATCAATGTGTGGTTGCCTCTCAAGCACCCCCTACTGGGGACCTAGCCCGCAATTCAGTCATGTGCACTGACTGGGGAATTGAATTGGGGACCCTTTGGTTCCCAGGCCGGCGCTCAATCCACTGAGCTATACCAGCCAGGGTGACTATAGTCCGTATTTTTAAAACAGTCATAAAAGATACATTTTGTACCACAGGGAAAGTTTGAATATGGGCTACATATTACATAACACTACAGAATTATTTTCAATTTCGTAACTATAATGGTTTGCACTTAGGTAGGAGAATGTCCTAACTCTTAAAAGATAAAGATGAAGTGTTTAGGGGTGAAGCGTAGTGATGTCATCTGTAACTTCTTTTCAATCCTTCAGTACAAGGAGATATAAAAAAGCAAACGTGGCAAAATGTTACCTGGTAAATCTAGGCTAAGAGTATGCAAGTGTTTGTTATATTACTCTTTAAACTTTTAAGCAGGAATCTGTGAATATCATTGACTTAAAAAATCAAATAAAATTCTCTATTTTATAGGCACCCAAATGTATATCTATTGAAGAAGCAATCATTACCTGAAATAGGAAAAAATTTTTCAAAAAGCACCTCATTTTATCATTTCTACGAGGCACTCTCACAACACCCTGAGGTTTCAATACATTTAAGTACAAGTCATGTTAACCTAGGGTGGAGACTGAAATGTGAGATAGGAATTTTGATGTAAGCAGGAAATGAATGGAAGGGTTACCAGAAGGTTGTGAGTGAACAAAGTTCAGCAGACAAAGCAAAAGTCAGTCTTGGTGGAAAGCAGAAAAAATGTCTCTGCTAGTTGTTGTAAAGGAATACAAAGGTCAATAGGAGATAACCCTTAAGTAAAATATCTGATATCTTGAACTAGCAGAGAAATGTCAGTGTTTTGCATTTTATACTAGGGGTGAAGATGTTTAGGTCGTTGTTTACTTTTGCATGTTCTAGGAAGCAAACTGCAACTCACAAATAAAGAAAAAAATTAAAAATAAATTCAAATGAGACTGCTGATTTGTTTTTTTAAAATAAACTTTCAGACTTACTGCCTGATTCTCTTTATCTTTGATATCAGATGCCTACCCATCACAACAGAGTTCGCTCGCAATTACTCAAAATAACATCTCCTTAATTACATGCAAATTGAACTAAAAAGCTTTTAGTTCAAAAGTCACACTTTATACGCTCATTTGTTAACTGAAACAAAATTGGCCTGCGAATAATTTAATGTGAACTCTGTATGTAGTAAAAGCACATATTTCATATATAAAGAGAACAGCAGTAGACAAAGGTTTTCTCATTCTTCAATTTAGTTTTATAAGCAATGTAACAAAGCCTTCAAAAGAGGTAAACATTTACATAACGGCATAATTACTTCTAAAATTGCATTTCTAATTTTGTTATTATTCAAGCTCCATATTTAGACACACACTCACACCTATAATTCTTTCACAATCATGTGGCTATTTTAAATCTGTAGGCCAAGACAACACTCATATTTTTGTCAAATTTATGATACCCAGTAAACACAGCCTGTAGTCACAAAACTCAGTGAATGAAGAACAAAAATAGCTTGAATCTTGTACCAAAAAGATACCTTCTGTCAGAGGGTGATAATTATAATTTCTAAACTGTGATTAATATTTAAGCGAAATCTGAAAACCTCTGTCTTAATGAGGGTAGAGAGGAAAAAAGGAACAGACAAAAAGGTGACATTAAATTTAACAAGTTACTACTAATGACCTTTTATTATCCAGCACTGAGAGAAAGAGAGATGATTTCTAGCATAGCATGATTCCAGGAATTCTCCCTCTTTTCAAACTCCTTTCTTTACCTATCACTTTGAGTACAGAGTCATTCTGGTGTTCGGTTAGCCATGGGCTCTGGAGGGAACCTTGGTTTGAATCTTGGCTTTGACACATACTACCTATGAGACCTTCGGAGGGTCACTTAATACACTTAAATCTCTCTTTCATCTGTAAAATGGTCATATCAGACATATCACTGACAACCTAAAGCTGTTGGTAGGAGGATTAAATGAGATAACATGTGAAAGAATGTAGTAGTAGTACAAAGCCTAGCTCAAAATACATGCTCAATAAGTTAGATCCCCTCAGGTCAATAAGTTTTGACCTGAGGCTTTTGAATCATCCCAAGAAGTTACACCAGTTAATATCCTCTGAAGTACACTACAGTTGAGATCTGAACTTGGCCCTTGAACTTGAAAGTATTTGTGCAAGTGGGAATTTCAGTTCCCTGTTTAGAGTCAGTTTTCAAGATTGTGATTCACCCAGTTTCTAATTGCTCTCATTACCCAACCCAGCAATACCAGGTGCTCCAATAAGGTCACCACACCCTCCACAATGTCAGAGACAGGTTCCAATTCTCAGCACCAGCCTCACCAGCAGAGCATTTTGAACTTCTTTATGCAGAATTTGTTTCAGCCTAAGATTAGTCAACTAACAGATCAAAATACCGCCACTCTCTCTCCAAGCAGTTTTAATTTTTCCAAGATGATCCCCTCCTTAATTTGTGGTAAGTAGATTAACTAACCTCAGAAATTCTCTGAATACTTTGTGTTAGGAAGCAGCCATTCACGCTCACTCCCTAACAGAGCAAAACCACCCTCCTGATATCCTCCCTGTTGTTTTTATGTACCTGAAAAACCCAGTGCCTACATGAAACCAAAAGGGTAGATAAAACTGATAAAAAAAGGACAGAACGAGGATAATTTAGGCAATGAGTTGAGGTAGACAAAAGCAGGCTCCAAAGTCGCAGTATGAGAACAGATGGCTTTATAATCACAGTCTAGGCCACAATTATTAAAGTTCCTACCATGTTCCCAGCACTGTAGTAAATACCAGATTGGGGCCAGAAGTGTAGGTCAATCTGACACTTTTCTGATCCTCAAGTGAGGAGAGGGCGGTTTAGAAGAGGAAGCGAAGATAAATATGCATAGAATGCCCAGAAGCAGTAATAATAGCTAATATTTATTGAGCACCTCCTCTGGACCAGAAACTATTTTAAACAATTTATGGAAATAAACTCACTTGATTCTCCAGGAAGCCCTAAGAATGTTCTTACTGCAGTCTTCCCAGGGTCATCCAATGAAGTGGTGGCAGTCTGTCTGGAGGGTTAGAATTTTGGCAGTCTGTCTGGAGGGTTGGAATGTGACAGGTGCTGCTCCATCAAAGGTCCACGGAGCCAATACGTGCAAGGCAAGTTTGACTTAGAGGACAGCGGCACTCGAGAGGGAGAATCTTAAGGAACCCGGGAAAAGGTTTTCCTCGAATTTAGAAGGGTCCCCAATAACTGAAGGATTGAGGGCTGCCCTAGATAGAAGCCAAATGTTTCACCAACGCTGTGTGCAGGGAGCTATTCTAGAGGCTAAAGAAAGAAACGAACGGTCCCTCGTGACACTCAATTAGGATATGATTATTCCATTTACCACAGTTTTACAGGCTGCGATAAATGGTCACAATAGATGTGCACATAGGGCTATGGAAGCGCAGGAGAAGGAGCCGCTGATTCTGGCATTGGAGGACGCTTGGCGCTCGAAAATTTTGAGAGAAACGAT
This sequence comes from Mormoops blainvillei, assembly GCA_004026545.1. Classification (NCBI taxonomy): domain Eukaryota; kingdom Metazoa; phylum Chordata; class Mammalia; order Chiroptera; family Mormoopidae; genus Mormoops; species Mormoops blainvillei. The sequence goes on along the minus strand of PVJD01009363.1, from coordinate 22,976 downwards.
CTTTATGGGGACCCAGGATCTCGGCCGGTCCTACGGAGAACGGGGAATCCCCTGCCCCTCGGGAGGCCGGGCAGGGGGACCCGGCCCGCCCTCAGCCTCCGGGCCCCGCGGCCTAAGCCCTCGCCTCATCGTCACCGCGGTTTCAAGTGCAGGGTGAGGCCGGTGCACCGGAGACCCACAGGGTCAGAAGCTCGCCCCTACTGCCCCTTACCTGGGGTCGGGGGAGTCCGGACCGGCTCGGAGCAGAGAATTCGCGGACTCTGGTCAGTCGACGCGAACAGGCTCCGGGCGGGCGCTGGCTGAGGACCGAAGCCCAGAGGGAGCGGCTGACAGATCCCGGAAACGGTCACGGCGCCTGCGCAGGGTGGCCGCGCGGATAGTCTGCGCTTGCGCAAAGCTCGGGTGCGCGGCGGGTCCTGAGCTGGTGCGGCGGGGCAGTGTCCAGCGCTTGAGTCGCCGTGCTAATTCTTCTGAAGTGGGGACGCAGAGTGGCTAGAAAGGTGGTGACGAAGCAGGTGGACGTCTTACTCGTTTCCCGGAAAACTTCCTCAGACTTGGGGGCTGAAAGTGTGGATCCTTGTCGGTTTCACGAGAGCTTTTGTCAGGAAATGACTTACTGAGATTTGGGGCCTTTCCAACCGCAGGGACCCAAGGAACGACTATGTTTTTTGCCCTCCAGAGACTATCCGCTCCCCCCGCCCCCGCCAGTTTCCTCTGGAAAGCACCAGAGGCCCGTCTTGGACCAGAATCATTTGTTCCCTGCTCCCAAGATGGCGCCACAGGACGGGGAAGTTGGGGGAATTCAGCACCCCCGCCGTCCCCCTTTCCCTCCACGGAACACAGTGTTTGCTGTGCAGGTGCTTCCTCAACTTGTGAAGAAAAAGGGACGCTGTAGTAGTCAAGTTTAGGGGCCTACTTGGTAGGCCCAGGAAGCTCAGCGCCGGAAAGTAACCACATAGGATGGTATAATAATAAATCCGAACCGGGCAGGTCATGGTGGATAGTCATGCCCCAGTCCTATAGCTTTCTTAACAAAGGTCAGTTTTTAAGCGAGCCCTGCCCGTTGTTCTTATACACCTAGGATAACATACCTTTGAGATGTCAGAGTAAATTTCTTTTTCAGACCCTTGGAAAGCACAACCTGCAGCACCAGAACTTGAGACCACAAAACTTACTGTTGTCTTGTGGCCTGCATACCATATCTATGTGCTTATAACTACCCTGTACCCATTAATGTAAAAGAGATATGTGCTCCAGTTTGCTTTTTATACAATCTTAGACATTTCCCTGCTTTGCTTTCTCCTGCTTCCTAAATCTACCGCTAGTGGATTTCCTGTAACCTTCCTTACACTTTCTCCTTTGATTCTCAAGGTATAAAATGAGCTGCAAAGTTGCCATTCTCTGGAGCATTTCCTCAATATGCTGAGATTTGTTTACAGGCATATCCCCAAAATTTTGACCCAAATTCATATAAAATTTTTCTATAGGTTTAGGCATGCTTTCCTCAACATACAAATGTTCTGGACTTCTAGCTAGCCTTGCTGCCCTTAAACTCAGGAATGTAGGAGCAGCATCCCATCCTCTGGGCCACTGCATGCTGCTAACGTGCCGCCTATTTTGTTCCTTCTAGTGGTTTGTGAATTTGACCCTAATGCTTGGCTCTAAGGTGATGATGTTCACAGAAGTGAACTTGTCAATTCTGGATTTCAGAGACACACTGTGTTCCCTGGGGTTAGTTAATTCAGTTGATCATGGAGCACTAATGCACTGTAAGTAACTGGTTTTACTCTGTCCCATGGCCACAAAGTCGTTGGTTCTAGGAAGATTGAGGACAGACTGAGAGAGTGGAATGATCATTTTAAAGTAATTACTCTCTCCCAGAAACAAAAGCTTAGCAAAGGAAAGATAACACGTGGAGGCAAGGATTTCTGTGTCTGCAAGTTAGCTGAACCAATTGGAAATATGGAGGTACTTGTCTTCTTTTGGTTCCCAGAGTCAAAATACCAACAGTATTTTATTTAGATCCCACCTATTTACAAAGGATAGTTCCTTCTTTGAAGTTTATAATCTGGGTAGATGAGACTAACACATACAAATCAATGATACCAGATTCTTTATAATAAATGACAAGAAAAGGAATAACTTAGCCTCATAAAAGTAATAATGAGACATTTGATATTAATCTCTGGTTCTATCTTTTGAATTAGTTTTTGTATTTTAGCTACCATTTGATGCATTTCATTTCATATTTTGAGTCATTTGTGATGGTAAGACCTCAGTTCTAAAGGGGCCCTTTAAGCGAAACCACCTTATGCTGTAACTGAGGAAACAGGACCTGGGAATTTTTATGTGTTAGTGGTAGGGTTGGCTTCTTGATGTCTAGTTCAGAGCATTTCTCATCCCAACATGCCCTTATGTGAGAGCCCTTGGAATTCCAAGGAGGAACACTTTTTAGTGTTTGTTTTTAGACTTGTATGATGACATTGATCTGATATCCAAAATGAGGACTCTATCTTAAAAAATTAGTTCCAGGGAAGGTGGTACTTAGAAATGGTACATGGGAGGAAGAGAAGGTTTGGATGTTGCCATTGGATGATTTTGTTGGCTTTATTGGTTTGACTGGAACTGGAATAAGATTGAATTAGAATTTGGTCAAGCTTAAGGTTGTCAGATATTTAGTAAGTACTCACCAAGTGCCAAGTATTAAGCCATTTCATACGGTGTACATAAGAGTTGAGTAAGAGCTCTCGGTCCTTAAGGAACTTAGAGACTGAGATAAGATCAGTTCGCAAATAATTTTAAAAATACAATCAAACCTCGGTTCTCGAATGTCACCCATCTCAAACAATTCGGGTTTTGACCAAGTTGTTTGTGGAAAAAATGTCTTGGTTATTGAACCAAACTTTGTTTCTCAACCTGAGACCCCTTTCATGCCAATACCTGTGTGATCAGTCATACCTCTCTCAGGTGGCAAAGAAAGGAGATTCAGTTTTTTAATAAATTGCTTTTTAGACAGTCTTGGGAGCAAATTAAGTTCCAGGACCGAGGTTCCACTGTAAGGAAGTGCACAGTGCCTCAAACCAGGAAGGGTCTAGTTAATGTTTGCTGAATGAAACTGTGAGTGAATCAAGGACATAGTCTAGGCTTTCAAAAAACACAGAGGCTGGCACCAGTTGCTAATTGATGTGGGGGCTTGTATAGATACATCAGAACATAACCAATCATAGGTTGGAAAGATTTACATGTTTTCAAAGGCCTAAGGAATTCCTTCTGACCAGGAGGGCTTTGATTTAGTATGTAGAATGTGGAGAGTTAAGAAGATTGTTATTTGTGCCAGTGAACACTTACTGCCAATCTCCCATTTTCGTTTCTTCCATGGGTTAGTGTTTGCCACCTACTTACCACAAAAACTGTTGGAAATGTCATTGAATCAATGCTTATGAAAACTGTAAGTAAACACAAAAATAAAAACATAAATGCTGCTCTGTTAATACTTAATAATCCTGGTGCGTTAGATGTTGCCCTAATTGCTATGGTGTATGGCCTAATGAGGAAAAGTTTCCTCTAGAAAGGATCTCGTACAATTCAGTACCAAAGGGACTGAAAAATGCATACAGGGTTTTGCATACTAGGCTGCTGACCCAGTTCATTTCCCTAGTATTTCCAAGACTAGTTTTTGGGGTATCTAGGGGCATAAGGTAGTCACAGATGGTGTATAAATAGCATACTATCACAAAAACCATACTTACAAGACAAGCACTCAAGCATACTTTTGCATACCAGTATTGTTTTCCTAATTTGATAAGTGAAATCTGTAGTCGACTAGGCTGTAAATCTTTTGGAGGCCAGGGCCACTGCTTACTACACATTTTGTTTCTAACACATTTTTCTGTGCTGTTATGCAATCTCAGATTATTTTTAAAATTTTATTTTTATTGATTTTAGAGAGAGGGAAAAGGAGGGAGAGGAAGAGGGAGAGAAACATCGATGTGATAGAGAAACATCAAAGGTCTGCCTTCTGTATGTGCCCTGACTGGGGACTGAACCTACAGCCCAGGCATGTGCCCTGATCGGGAACCAACCAGTGATCTTTCCATTTGCAGGACAACGTCCAACCAACTGAACCACGCTGGCTGGGGCTGATCTTAAGATTATTTTAATAAAAATATGATGGAGTACTTAAAGAAAGTTTACTGACTTTGGTAATAAATAGAACTGGGCTCAAATTCTGACTCTGCAACTTACTAACTTTGCGCAAGTCAGTCAACTTTTTTTTCCCCCCAGTCAACTTCTCTAAGTTTATCTGTAAAATGAGGATAATAGTTCACACCTCTTAGGGTTTTTCTAAGGATTAAAATAGACAGTGTAAATAAAATGCTAGACAGTGCTTGGCATATTAAAAGCACTCTGTCAGTTGTAGCAATTATTACTTGAGCATATCATACCAAGTTGATTTTTATAATTTATTACCGGTATATCTCATTTTATTAAACTTTGCTTTATTGCACTTTCCAGATACTGCATTTTTATCAACACTGAGGCAAGGCACTCCACCAGCAGGAAGATTAAAAAGCCCTGAAGACCCTTAGATAATGGTTAGTATTTTATTAGCAATAAAGTATTTTTAAATTAAGATGTACATTTTTTTTTAGACATAATACTATTGCCCATTTAATAGACTACTGTATAGTGTAAACATCACCTTATTGCAGTTTTGGTTTAGTGCAGTGGTCTGGAGCCAAACCTGCAATACTTCCAGAGTAGGCCTGTCCTCCCCAATTGTTTTTCTCCCAGCCTGTGGCTTCTCTTCATTCTTTTAATGTATTTTGGAGAGCAGAAGTTCTTTATTTTGAGGAAGTCCATTTATCTGGTGTCATGTTGAAGAAACCTTTGCCTAATCCAAGGTTATGTAGATTTTCTCCTATTCGTTTCTAGAAGTTTTATAGTTTTTACATGGACCGATTTTAGAGTGTTAAACTAAACTTGCATTGGTGGGAAAAGACCTGCTTGGTCTTGATGTATTATTCTTTTTATACATTATTGTATTCAGTGGCTAAAATTTTGTTAAGAATTTAACAACTTAAAATCTAATGTAAAATCTTTGTATATGAAGGATATTGTTTTGCAGTTTACTTCTCTTGTAATTTTTTTCCAGTTTTGGTATCAGTAATTCTGACCTCATAAAATGTATTCAGGAGTATTCCTTTCTCCTCAGTTTTCTAGAAGAGTTTGTGTAGAGGCATTTCCTAATTTCTAAACATGAAAGTTTTAAGTTATATTTTTGTTGTTAATTTTTACCTTAATCGCATAATTTCTAGTTCGCTTGCCGATTTGCTTTTGCTTGCTTATTCTTTTAGTAACTAAGAAGGGTGTTAATATCTACCTAATGATTATGGATTTACCTATTTCTACTCTCTGTCATTTTTTCTTTATATATTTTGGTGTTATAGGTACCTCTATATTGTAGAATTATTTTGCCTTTTGATGAATTGAATGTTCATTATAAAATGTTCCTTTCTAATAGTGCTTTTTGTCTTAATGTTTACTTCTCTGATATTAATATAGACATACCAGCTTTCTTTTGGTATTTGCCTAGTATATCTTTCTCTTTCTTTACTTTCAACTTCTATATTAACTTATGTTCTTAGATGTGTTGTTCATAAAAATGTGTATTACATTTTATATTTATAGTATGCTTATCTTTTAACTGAAATATCCAGATCATTTACATTTGAAGTAATTATTGATATATTTGAGTTTAACTGTACCATCTTATTATATGCTTTATTTTTGTCCTGGCTATGCTGTTTCTTTTTCTCTCCTTTCTTGCCTTCTTTTGGATTGATTATTTTTTATTATTTAATTTTCAACGACTAATTCAGAGATGTCCTGGAGCTGTCTTGACACTGGCTTAGAAGAGATGATTGTGCCCATCTCTTCATAACTCCATGTTCAGTAACCTCCTGTTGGTAACTTGAAATCAGCCATGATAGGGATATTTACATTACAGAAAGTAGCAAAGGCTACAGAACAGAGCTTTTGTCCTTTGAAGAAATATTTGCCAGCCCAGCAGTGATCAGTATTTTCTCTTCATGGATAATACAAAGGTCTTAGAATATTTTAGCTCTATTGTTATCCTTCTCCATAGTTATATTCTATTCTTGTCATGCATTTTTAATTCCGTAGTAAATATAAATTTGTCATTTTTCTGAAGTTTCTGTGGAATTGCGTCTATTACCAACACCTTATGACTGGTTCTCATTTATCTTCTTGTCCTCTCATATGCTTGGTTATCAGTGTTGTGTCTAACATTTTATTAAAATATATTTTTATTTATTTTTAGAGAGAGGGGAAGGGAGGGAGAAAGAGAGGGATAGAAATATCGATGTGAGAGAGAAACATCAATTGGCTGTCTTCAGCACTCACCCTGACTGGGGACTGAACCCAAACCCAGGCATGTGCCCTAACTGGGAATTGAACCAGCGACCTTCTGGTTTGTGGGATGATGCTCAACCAACGGAGGCACACTGGCCAGGATGTGTCTAATGTTTTATTTTTTAAATTGTATAGAAATAATTTGAGACCTAAAATGATTGTATCTTTGCCCAGATAAGATTTTCATTTTCATTTTTCCAGGTGTCTGAGGGTATCAGCAATCTGGGATCACCTTAGTTTAATTTTAGGACTTAAGATTTTTCTGGACCATACAGATGACTCAAAGTTGGGCCCCAGTCCTTGGGAAGAATGTTCATCTTCTAATTCATCTTAAAAACTAGAGTCCTAACCCAAACCACAGGTGTGATGGTTAATTTTATTTATCAACTTTACTGAGCCACGGGATGCACAGATATTTGGTCAAACATTATTCTGGATGTTTCTGTGAGGGTATTTTTGGATGAGATATTGGCATTTTAATCAGTAGACTAAGTAAAGCAGATTACCCTCCATAATGTGGGTGGACCTCTTCTAATCAGTTGAAGAACTGAGTAGGAAAAAAGACCGATGTCCTCCAAGTAAGGGAGAATTCCTCCTGCTTGCCTTTGAACTGAAGCATTGGCTCTGCTGATTTTTCACTTGCCAGCCTGCATAATCGTGTAAGGCAATTTCTTATAATATCTCTTTATAGCTACTTGTATATCTCTCTATCTCTGTCTCTATTCTTGTGTGTATGTGTCTCTCTCTCTCCCTCTCTCTAATCTCCTATTGGTTCTGTTTCTCTGGAGAACCCTGATTAATATAACAGACATTTACCAGGACCCTCATTCTTGGAGGGCCCTGGGCAACTTTTGTCTCTGTAGCTTAGGCTGTTAAAAGTACTGCTTGGGCTCTCACCAACCTGTTCTGGAATCAGCAAATAGCCCTGCGGGTAAAACAGCCCTAAAATGCTGGGCTTACTCTCTGATGTTCTCTTTTCTTTTAAATATTGACCTGGTATTCACTACCTTATTAGCTTTCTCTTATCTTTGAGTAGTTGTTTTGTATGTTTTGTCCACTTTTCTAGTCATCATTAGTGAGAGACTTGTTTGTTGCCCTAGTCTTTCATTACCAGAATCATTTGGTAAGTAACCATTTTTAAGTTACCATTTATCTATTTTGCTGAATTATATTGCATCAAGTATATATCTTTAACTCATTATTATAGTATTTATTTGCTTTGTATTACATGTTTGTTGCAGGTTAAAGGGGGTATTTAAATCTCATCCAATGTAGTGTCTCTCTCATGTACTACTTGCAGATGTAGTCACTCTGGAGTTAATCAAGTGTTAAATAATTAAGTAATGTTTAAAATACTTACATTATGCAAAAATGTTTGGAGAATTGTTTTATAGGCATTTAAGAGGGTTTTAGTTTTAAAGAAATTGTTTGGAGTTTTTGGACAGGCAGTGAATACATTCTTATTTTCTCATTTAAAATAACATAATATAGACTCCTTTGATTTTAGAATTGTTTTCAGGAATGGATTAATCCAGGATGGCTGTAGCTCTAATTGTGGTATATAGTATACCTCTGACTTTTTGTGTTTATATCACAAATATATTTGTGGGGTTCTTACATCACACTTCCAAATGAAGATGTTGGCAAAGGTTGAGTAATTCTAGACCTGGAGAGAAGTTAACTAACACAAAGAGTATGTCTCTCTAAGAAGAAATTTAAAGTGGTAGAAAATTGCAAGGCTAATGATTATTTTTGTAAGAACACTGAATGAAATGGCTGGTTTGTTTGTGAGCATAACTGTTCTTGTTTGGGCCTGGTTTCTGGGCTTACCTTTATGCTGATGAACCTAAGCTTCTGCCTTCCTCTGCACATACTCCCTAGGTGACCTGACAGGCTCTTGGCTTATAACACCAACCATAGGTTACTGACCCTCTGATGTGTTCCTTACTTTGTTCCTGACCCCTGATAGTTCTGATTGCAACAGAGCTTCCCCACCTGGTATTTCATCAGCTCCCACTTCAATTCAATACATATAAAACCTATTATTCTTCCTTCCTTCCCCACCTCAGATTCAACTCTCCTCGCTACCTCTCACGTCAAGGTGTCATCATCTACAACAGATTGATTTGGGCTCCCAGGCAGTTACCAAGTCATATCATGTCTACCATCTATGTATTTTTTCCCCCCAGAAAAGGTATCAAACCTACAGAAAAGTCCCAAGAATATTATAATGAGTATCAGTATATCTGTTTATGTAGATTCACCAACTGTTAGCATTTTGTCACACTTGCTTTATCTTTCTCATATATGTATTTAATAACAGTAATGGTTATTATTGTTTGTTGAACCATTTGTAAGTCACAGACATTATGCCTCTTTACCCCTAAATATTTCACTATGTGTCTCTGAAGAGCAAGAACCTTCTCTTATATAATCATAAGACAAGGATCAAATTTTTGGATATTTAACATTAATTCAATGTTATTATTTACAATAATAATAATTATAAAAATTATATAACATAAGTTTAAGTTCATACACAAATTTCACTGGTTGTTCAAATAATGTCCTTTCTAGCCATTTTTTCATGATCCCAGAGCCAATCCAAGACCGTTTATTGCACTTAGTTGTCTTGTTTCTTTATTCTAATCTGAAGCAGTTCCTCAGGCTTTTTTCTTTTTTTTTTTGCCTTTCACAACATTGGTAGTTTTAAAGAGCCCACACCAATTATTTTATACACTGATCTTCAGTTGGGGTAGATACCGCCATAATTGACTGATTAAAGTTAACATCACAAATAATGGCACAAATTGATATCATGTTCTTTTGGTGTGATGCAGTGGGTCCGAAATGCATAACCTTAATAGATTCATGACAAACCTCCCTTGCCCTCTGAATGGTCCATGCTCCATAACAAATCATCAAGGTCTCTCATGCTCTGTCAGTTTCTTCTCTTACCATGTCCTCTGTGTGCAATTTGGCTACCCTCACATCACCTTTTCTACCTTGGCTTCCCCACTTTTGTTCAGGTGGCTTTTGGGGAGGCAGGGCCCTTCTAGGGAATGAACCACAATTGGTCCATGCCTTATATGCCAACCCCATTGCCACATGCCACTAATTGGTTTAGGATGGGTGTGTGATTGACCCATTTCTGCCAATCAGGACTCAAGAAGAGGACTCCTAGGGAGCGTCTGGGAAAAAATATCCTCCATGATAAAAAGGATGGTGAGAAAGTCTTTTTAGTTTTCCTGTCTCGAACATGGTTGTGGGAAGATATGATGGTTAGAGCTGGGAAAATGTCTTGACAAACCCAAGGGTAAAGCAATATGGAAAGGCAGAGAGCTGAGTCCTTCAAACTGCACTAATTATAAAACTGCGTGTGACTGCAGGGGTGGTATGTAAAATTATTCAGTGTCCCTATAGCACCACTGTTGGCTTGTGTGCTCCTCATTGTCACTAAGCACGTTCTTAGCTGGTCCTCCCTACTCGCCCCTTTTGTTCAGCATGCTCTCCTCCACTTTATGCATAACTGTTATTTATCCTTAGGCTTCAGCAAGACACAACTTCCTGTGGAGCACCTTCTTTTGTCTTCCAAAACTGGACTGAGTTCCTTTCCTGTAACATTTTGTACTTACCCCACAGAAACCTTCCTAATCCCTAACCTAATTCTCACAATACAGATTTCCCCTTGGTCTACATGTCTGGTTACTTTTTTTTTTTTTTTTGGCCTATATTTAAAAGTTGGGTGAGAAGTTTTATGGAATCACTGCTCCAAAGCCACAGGATACATTTTTCATTAGCCTAACTCAGAGTTCAGGAAGTAGAGGGAAGAATAGTTTCTCATATCCTTCTCCTCCAGTCTTGTGATTCTGTCATAACTGAAGATTGGCCTTTTCACAACAGATCTCTAGTTCCAATTTCTGGTAGCTTGTGGGTGGGGTCTTTGTGATGATTTTGTGATTTCTGGAAACACCTAATGACACGCTCCATGGGAAAGACCCAGAGCCTGCTGGGTTCCCTACAAGGACCCAGGATTGTTTCACATGTGAAAGAAGGGGGAAGGTAATTGGTGTTTTCAAATGTACCCATGATTTGTTTTAATCACGTATGGTAAGACATACAGACATGGAAATGATTGCCATGAAGGAAGAAGTTTTTATACTCACAGGCACATCCCTAGAAGCAGGAGGCACACAGCATGGCATGACACTTAGTGCCACATGGGAAAGCACAGGGTTCATCAGGAGGCAGGAGTGAGGGGAGAGCATGGGCATGAACCTTTATTGTGGTTTCTGTGGGAAGGAATGGGCGAGGCAGGGTAAGCAGGTTTAGGATTTGGCTAGTTTGAATAATTTCAGTGGGCTCTGTGGCATAGGGGCTCTCTAGTTGTCTGGTACTGTGCTTTGTGTGAGCAGGGCAGGGAAATAATTGTCTCCTAGAATATAAGAACTAGGTAGAAGAGGTGGTTCAGAGTAAGAGCTGTGGATTGGGTTAGTCTGCATGAAAGTTGTTTGCTATTTCTAAGAATTAGCTAGCTCTGGGAGAGGCAGTGGCTTAGTCAGGGAGGCCCCAGATGCTGGAGCATGAAGAATATAGAAAATTAAGAAAATGTAGTTAATACAATCAGTGATACAAAATTTAGCAGCTTTGAAACCTAGCCCAAAATATTTAGCAAAATTGTTTAAATGGTCTTTGCTCCATTTCCTATGTTGAGCATGGTGCCAGTGCCCTGATTTTAATTATTGTGGATACCAACTAACATTGTTATTTTGAAAAGCTATGATTATATCAAGTTAAGACCTTTAAGCTATTCTGAAATTACATGTCCTTAGGCAAAAACAGAGTATATGACTAAGTGAAGTCCATTTTCTTATAAATACTAGATCAGAAACCTCACCTCATCTCCTGTTACAAAGAATTTGTAGCTCTGCTATTAACTGAATGGTCTTGGGCAAGTCACTGAGTTGTTTATGTCTCCTTCTGCCACTCCCCTCCCCCAAATGAGGAGCTGCTCTGGAATTCTGTGAGGGTGGGAGACTACAGGGAGGACTAGCCTCCAGGAAACAATGATGAAGTCTTAAAACCTCATGGAATACTATGCAGCAGAAAGAAAGAAGGAACACCTTCCCTTTGTGATGGCATGGATGGAACTGGAAAGTATTATGCTAAATGAAATAAGCTAGGCAGTGAAATACAAAGAGCATATGATGTCAACTATAAGTGGAACCCAATCAACAAAACAAACAAGAAAAAAGAACCAGAGACATGGAAATAAAGAACAAACTGACGGTGACCAGAGGAAGGGGGGAGAGGGATAATGGGGAAAGAAAGGGAAAGGTCAAGTCAAGGAACATGTACGAAGGACCCATGGATAAGGATGACGGGGAGGGTATTGTCTTTGGGAGTGGGGGTCAGATGGGGCAGGGGAGAGCAATGGAGGGAAAATGGGGACAGCTATAACTGAACGAAAATAAGAAAAACAACAAAAAGCCTCATGGTATGCTCCTTGCATTCTTCTAGCAAGGGGCCTGCTGCCGTCAGCCCAGCCAAGCCTCTCTTTAGAGGTCAAGCGTTGAAGTCCTATGGAGTGCTAGAAGAACTTGGCAGAAGTCCAAGTGTCATGCACAGTAGGCTCTATGCCAAGTTATTTTGTTTAAATTTCACATTCCTATGAGGCAGATGCTGTTGTTATTCCTTGTTTAATAGTTGATAAAACAAGAGGTGAGATAGGTTAAATTGCCTGAAGTCATACTGCTGGGAAAGTGAAACCAATATCTGTCTGACTTTAAGGTATAAGAATTAGCCTTAATTACAGAGGTGAATACTAGGTCAAAATAAGGGCAAAACAGAGGGAGACATATTCTAGTTTAATAGTATGTGGGACTTTTGAACCATGGTTGTTAGTCAAAATTGCAGTGGACCGCCTTTTTTTTCAATGGACGAGTTCACGTACAAACTGGATTACAATTTTTTCAGAGATGTTATGGAAGGGAATCCTCAACTGCCTTAGAATTGGACTAGACATCCTCTGAATGTGTCTTCGAACTCTAAAATTCTAACAGTTCTTAAGATTCTGCGAATTGGTGTCTTCCAGGAAATTCACACACAGCAATTGGAGACCTTACCACTAGAGGGCAGTGGCTTCACACTTGGTCCATTTTCATAGAAGGAACTAAACATGGCTCTGGAACTTTTAGAGAGCACCAAATTCAGAACCATTTTAAGGGTGATATGGGCCCATGTGAATATGGAAAGGAATGCACCAATGGAGTATTACTCTCCTTTCTTCTATTAGCCCAAACAGTGATTTCTGTCTGCCAATGGAAAGAGGTGAAAGTGGTAATCGTCAAATGGGACACACCATTTCCAGAGAGCCGAGGAAGGTGCACTCTGAGGGCTGTGAACTGGCAAGGAGCCCTCATAGTGTTACCCCCTCCACCCCTGCACTCTGAAAATTGGGAAAGTGAGGAGAAGAAGAGGGTCGAATAGTGTTAGAAGGTGACAGCAGAAACCCTGCTACACTTAGAATGGTTGAAGGACCCAGGAATATTCAGCCTGGAGAAGAGAAAACCTAGAGATACCATGAAAACTGTTTTTGCATTAAGGTTGTTCTGCAGGGTCCTAGGTATGAAAACTAGGGCTAGCAAGGGGATACCACCAGGGGGCAGATCTCAGCTTGATTTAAGGAAGAACTTTCTCGCTAATGTCTGGAAGGACTACCTTGGAGGCGACTCGTTCTCCATCATTCATTCTCTCCACATGTATTTACCGAGTGCCTACCCTATGCCTGGCGCTCTCTAGTTGCTCAGGATATAGCAGTGAGTAAAACACACAAAGCCACCTGCCTCCATGGAGCTGACCTGCCTGTGTCTGAACATTCTGGAAGATGCTGAGGTGGATCACTAGGAGGCCTTGTGGATTATTAGCCTGGATGGATCTTATCATCCCTTCAGTGGATTCCATAACTTCCTGAACTTTATAAAACTTAGATTGTCTTCATATCTCTGAGAATACCCTTTCAAAATTTGCAAAGAACTGCACTAAGACTGCATAGTTTTCATGGTTCCTATAGAAACAAATCTATGAATTAGGATACGGAGACACAACAGAACTCTGATACGTTGTAAAAATTGCCTTTGGATTTGGAAGTCTTAGAAAAATAAAATTTCTTTACCTAGAAGCAATCTCCAGTCAGTCTATTTTTCATATTTCTTTTATTTAAACTGCATTGGGACAAAACATTAAAATTGTCCATGTGAAGAATTATTTCTAGGGAACAGCCAGGTCACACAGACTTTACATATTCCGTCCTTGACATGAATATGTACGATCTCAACTGAAACAGACCCACTGTTACTGTTTTCCAAGTGCTTACACAGCTTGTTGCAGTCTCAGAGAAGCCATGCTAATTTTAATTCCTCTAATGGCTGGGTATTCACATTCCTGAACCCACTTGCCCCACAGTGATAGTTATCATTATTCTTTAGCACCTGTCTCTTTCTGGCTTGCACTTTCCTTTGCATAGTAAACATTCTCAGAAAGACCTTGTTTTCGTTTTTTTCATACATTTTTCCTCTCAGTCGTCTGCTGTTGAGATCTGTATTACCCTAGAAGACAAAAGAGAGAGACGGTGAGAAAATCCTTGTGGGCCAGAGCTGAGAGTTCTGACATCTTTCCCCTTGCGAGAAAAATGCCTGGGTTGCTTCTACAGGCTTTCTTCCTTGTAATGGACACCACTGGGTCATAACTGGCTCATTCCGTATAAAGTTGTGATGGTTTAGGGAAACTTTCTTTGGGTTTGGTTTGCTCAACCAGGCCTGAACTCTACATAGGCCATTGAAAGACCGGAGTGCAGTCCTCTGGAATACAGTACTCACCATGAGCTTGCTTGTGTTTTTTCATGAGGGCCCAAGAGTCTTGTTTTGCTGTTGTGATGTGTCTTCCCAAGAAAGAAAAGTTACTGCTCCCACAAAATTCCACAAATGGATTTTGAAAATTAGCAAGATTTCCTTAGGGAGATCATGGAATACTTGTAAGCAACAGAGCCTTTCACAGCCTCACCCATGCCTATTCCCCAGCTTCATCTCCTGCACCGTCCATCACTCTTGTCTCATCATGAGGCCCTCTTTTCCTGTCATGATGCACCCTTGTGTGAATTCCGCTCCTACACTTTTGCATCTGTTGAACCTTTTATCTGGCATTCCCTTCTTCCCTTCTCTATCTGGTATGGTATCAGTTTTATTTATTTTTAATTTCCATTACATGTTTTTCATTTTCATTTATTTTAATATCTAAAACTAATACATTTATAGAATACACTGATCATGTCCTTGGATGTCATACAGCCTCAACTTCTATAACAATTTCTAAAAACTTCCTCTCAGTTTCTGTACTTCTGCTGTTTTGGAAGGTAAAAAAGAGGCCCCACCCAACTGAGTGGCACTGCTCTAGATTCTAGTACAGGTCACATCCACTGTGGAGACCAGTCACTTTTTCTCTGTAATCCCCTCCCATGAGATGCAAACACCATGTCACAGAATATTTGCTCACAGGCTTATGGTAATTGATGTGTCCATCTACCTCTCTACTGGATTCTGAGCTCCACAAGGGAGGGTGGTTTTTCTTATTCATCTCTGTATCTCATAATACAGGCCTAGTCCATTTTCAGAGAGATATATATATATATATATATTTGTGGGGCTGAATATAATGCCACTTTGGAAAACTAAACTCTGTAGCATCTTGATTCAGTGCTCAGTGCTGACCCATGTACTAGTTTGCTTAAGACATCTCATGGCTACAGGTGGAATATCTGACCCTATGACCAACAAGGGGAAATGGGATAAGAGAGTGAGAATGAATCAAGACGTGGAGAACAGATCCCAGGGGCACCAGCCTTATAACCTGTGCATGTTATTGGCACAGTGGTGTGGAGAGAGAGCAACTGGAGCAGGGCCAGCAGACTCCAGGAACAAACAATCACCAAGTGAAGGCAGGGGATGTGCTTTACAAGGCATCTAATTCTGGAGGCTAAGACTTAACAGGTGGTAGGATCGGAAATGCCTCCTGACTGTGGACGGTGCAGGAAGCTTTATGAGTAACCTTTGCCAAGGTGAGAAATTAACAAGGTTTTTTTTCCTGAAAGGAGATGGTTATGCATTAATGGTAGGACTCATCCAGAGGCGAACCTCTGGTTTAACTTAATTTTCTGAGATAACCATTATTTAAGAGTTAGAGAATTAACAGAAAGATTCTGTGTCCTATTTTTTTGTTTCCTCCCAAAGCAAATGGGAAGAGCAGGCTTGGCTTGAATGCAAATATCAATGGGGTTGCCCCTTTTGGCTAAAACCCAAATTGACGCTGTCCTGCAAGACAGCTATAAGTGAGCAAGGAACCTTACTGTTACTGAGGGCTGATTCCACCAGATAGTGAAACACAAGGCCAGAAAAAATTCCCAGAATTCATGGAGGTTGAACATCGTTGGCCCATCAGCACTGAGACTCCAGCCCCCTGCCTCTCTCAACCTAAGCCAAGTCCTTGATCTTGATTAATCCTGTCCTGATTAATCCTAAACAGAGGGCAGCTTTTTCAATCTTCATAGTAATTAAGGCAGCTTGCCTTTCCATAGCATGCGGCTTGGATGACCATGAGCAAGTCACTGAACATCTCTGGGCTTCTTTCTTCTTTTCCTCACTTGAAAGAGATATACCTACCTCACAGGGTAAATAAGAGTAAAAAACATATACTATGTGCCTGGTTCTTGTAAAAGTAGGCAAAACCTCTGTTCCCTGGCTCTACGTTTCTCTAAGGGACAATTTCTGCTAAAGTATTTGGTTCTCAAACTTGATCATACATCTGAATCACCTGGAGGGCTGGTTAAACCACAGATGCTGGGCCTTCCTCTGGGGCTTCTAATTCAGTAGGTCTGGGTGAAGCCCAAGAATTTGTGTTTTTAACAACTTGCCAGGTGATGCTGTTGTTGCTGCTTGTCCAAAGGTCTACATTTTGAGGACCACTGTCCTAGAATAATGTTGTTTGCCTCTCTCCTCACCTTTCCCTTTCTTCTCTTCTGGGAAGAGGAACGATTTGTCTCATATTTGGAAGAAGGAGCCAGGAAGGCAGGGATGAAGCCCATCTGGTCTCTCCTGTTGGATCTCCCTGCAGAGCTGATGAGTTCTGGCTATTCCTCCCCTTGGAACAGGGGCTGCTCCCCAGGGAGCAGGGCTGTGGTCGTTCGGTTCTGCAGGTACTTTTAATTCCGGGGTGAAGTACAAGGATGCCTGTGATGGGCACCCATTAAATTCTCAATCTAGAGCCACAGCATAAAGCTTTTACATATTTGTCTCCTGCATTCTTTTTAATTGGCTCTGAATTAAGGAAAATAAGAAAGGACTATTTTACACTGTCCCCCTA
Source organism: Mormoops blainvillei (assembly GCA_004026545.1). Taxonomy (NCBI): domain Eukaryota; kingdom Metazoa; phylum Chordata; class Mammalia; order Chiroptera; family Mormoopidae; genus Mormoops; species Mormoops blainvillei. The sequence continues at coordinate 6,128 of PVJD01009363.1, read as the reverse complement.
AAATCCCACCTGAACTCAGTGCTCAAGAAATGGTGTTGCAATCATTATTTCTTTAATGTTAGAAATCTAAATTCAACCAGTATTGATGAAATCCCCAAGAAGAATGACATTGTGGGGAATATGAAAGATGAATACACATTGCCTATAAGCTTACAAATATCCCTGAGATTGCCCAGTGAAAACAAGCTTGTATTTAGCACCTATTTTCCAGGTCTCGTGTCAAGTAGCATCATGGGACATGGTACCTACTTTCAGTGAGCCCCCCTCAGATGGGGATGCATGATGACTACTAGCACCTGTGATACAGGTGAACAGCACCACATCTGAGAGCTTTCAGATTCTAGAGAGGGAGTGTTTCAGCTGAAGGGACAGAGAAAACTTTGGAATCCCCATTGTGTGTGATCAGGGAATGGCAGACTGGGAGCTAGGAAGCGTAGAAGTCTGAAGGAGCAAAGCAGGAGCAGGAAAACTGAACTAGGAAAATAGCCATTGAGAGTGGAATCCGCACCTACCGGCTGTGGGCTGGGACACGGATAACTTCACTCCTCAGAAAGAGTTTTGGAGGAACCTGTCTTGGACACCTGGATGATCTCCACGGAGGTGATGCCTTTGCCAGCCACACGGTGTCTGGTGCGCAGCTTGTTCAGAGCAGTCTCTGCCATGCCGGCCCGCTCCTCAGCGTCGTCCAGCTCATGCACAGTCTTCCTGTAGCGAGCTAAGGTCTGGTTGGCCTGCTCCTCCTGTGACAAAGACACAGTGGAAATGGAGTGAACCTGCCTTATTCTGGTTAATGTTATCCATTCTGCAGTGTCATCTAAGAGTGTAATTGTTCTATAAGGCTTGTTACGAAACACAGCAGTCCTGTGTTGGAGCCATCATCCAGCTTACCATGGACAACTGTCTTCAACACTCTTAGCTGATTCTTTTTGGCCTTGACGTCCATTTTCCTAAATCAAATGTCTCTGTTGCTGCTTCTATCATTGGTAGTTTTAAGCATTAGTTATTGGGTCCCACTTGGAAGTTGTGGATTTATCGCTTCTCCTGGTCCCCACCACACATTTGCCATCCCTTTGTCTTCCCAGTAGAGTCACAGTTGTTTTGTTTAGACCATATTTACTGTATGCCTGGCCTTTATTGAGCATTTGGGGAAGGGCATTGGGTGGATGGGTGACTGATGGATTCAATGTGGTGGCTCCAGAACTGGCAGCAAATGACAGCAGAGTCAAATATCTATGTCTTGGGCAATGAGGGTGTAGGATTGAAAATTAAAGTCACCATTTGCTAACCATTTGACTTTGACTTTAAGACTGAACAATATAACATAAATACCCCATGCTGGACTGTTTACTCACCTGTGAAATGGACTAAAAATATCAGTTTTCCTGCCTTGCATCAGGAGGATCCAATAAGGGTGGGTCCTTGTGTTTAACAGTATGACCAGGAGGGAGAGGCTATCTTGACAGAGGCCACAGGGCAGTGGAAGCAGGACAAAGGAAGTTAAGACTTTCCCCAGTTTTAGAGCACACCCTACAGAGGGTACTTTGATGAACACAGGTGTTCTTAGAGTATAAGTTTGGTTTTTATATGTTTTTATTGCCAGTTTTGTAGTGTCCCATCCACTTGCAACATGATAGGATGAAATGCCATGGACATGAAACTCATGGGAGTTCTCTTTTGGCCAGTAGTTTATTCCTTCCCTGTGGTTAATTCTAATCAAGCCTAGAGACCTCGGCTGGGAAGGGAGGGGGAATTAGGGACATGGGGCAACCACCTACCGCCTCTTCAATCTGCCGCTTGTAGACTTTCAGCTTGTTCTGCAGCTTCTCCACCAGCTCCTGTATGCGCTGGTTGGTTTTGTGGTCCTCCTCTGTCTGGAAGACCAGCTCTTTGAGGCGACGCTCATTCTTCCGCAGTGTCTTGACTGTCTCCACATGGCGTTTCTGCTCACCATCCAGTTCTGTCTCTAGTTCCTTAATCTGAGGAAGGAAGAGAGGAATGTGGCTGAGGGAATGTGTGTTTTTGAACTTCAGAGCGCAGTGACTTTGGATAGGAGTGTTGTGGCTACAGTGTTCACTTCCTTCCCAGAGGTGAGCAGGTGAGCCCTGGACAGGAGGGTAGGGAGGGCCCTGATGTAGCTGTCAGATGTTCACTTTCCTGAAGCCTCAAGTTTCCTCCTCTGGGAAATGGAGGAGGCAGGGGGTCAGGAAAGGTGACTGAACCTCCTGGGCTCTTCCGTCTATAACATTCCATGACTTAAAGACTAAGGCTTATGTCCTGACTGGTATAGCTCAGTTGGTTGGGCATTGTTCCACAAAGCAAAAGGTCATGGGTTCCATTCCTGGTCAGGGCACATGCCTGGGTTGCGGGTTCGGTCCCTAGTTGGGGCAAGTATGAGAAGAAACCGATCAATGTTTCTCTCTCTCTCTCTCCCTCCCTTCCCCACTGTCTAAAAAAAGATATATAAATAAAGTCTTAAAAAAATAATACAACTTAAATTTAAGTAAGTAATAAGAGAGGAATAATGTTGGGAACTGAGGCTGGGAACAAAGAGGAAGAGTATTGGAAACTGCTCTGTTTGGGGCCTAAGGACATTCTGAGGGAAAGATGACAGGGAGAGGAGACCGTTGTATAAATAAATTTAAGCTGTTGTCTCAATTTCTTCTCCTTTCTTAGATCTGGAATAATGCAATTCCTTATCAAATTCTGGGCATTTTTATTAGAAAAGACCTCCTCCCTGCTCCAGGCTGGCCATATCTCCCTTTTCTCTCTCCTGGTTCAGCTCTGTGTTGCCCTCACCCTGGTTTCCAGCTTCATGATTGTGCGTTTTCCTCCTTTTAGAGCCAGCTGCTCAGCCTCTTCCATCTTGGCCTGCAAGTCTTTGATGGTGGTCTCATAGTTTTTCTTGATCTTCTCCAGGTGCATGCAGTGGTCCTGCTCTTGCCGGAGCTCTTCTGCCATGCGGGCAGCCTGTGGGAGATGAGGAGAAGAGCACGAGCTGGAGCTGGATCTCCATCCAGCCTCTTACTACCTTTGAGAGACAAGGAACCTTGTCTCCCTGTCTCTGGGAAACCAAGTGGCTGACTTGCAGAACCTCGCTGACACACTGCTGGGGCTTGGTGGAAGGGGGCTCCATGCTCCCGTACCCTTCCAAGTGCAGGGGGAGGAGGTAGGCTCATGTACTTGCGACTAGGCCTCCCAATCTTGTGGACTCCGCCAGCCCTGTGCTCTCCAGCCAAACTCTTTGCTGTCTCCTTTAAGAGACGTACAGCATGGAGCGTGGGCAAAGCACAGATCTGGAGTAGGAAGGTGAAGGTCTGTACCCAGCCCCTGTATGACCTTCAGGAGGTCGTTTTATTGACTCGTTCTTACATTCATTTCACAAATATTAATGAAGGCCTACTGTGTGCTCTGTATGTATCTATGCTCTCGGGACATACCACCAAGTTAGACCAACAATGTTCTCAAGCTACTGGCTTTTCAATTAAGTGTGAGAAGCCTGTCAAAAAAAATCTGTTTTTTCTCAGCCCTAAAGTGGGATACCTAGTATCTACTACTCCAGGTGCGTGTGAGCATCCAAAGTGATACCGAGGTAAAAACTCTTGGCAGCATATTTGCCAGCATCCACCCTTGAGCCCCTGGGCACAACACTCATCTTCCTTTCACTAACCCTCCCTTCAAGGCTGGTTTAATGTTCTTCCTTGCCAAAAAGCCAGCCCAAGTGAGCCCACGACGATGGCTCCTTTGATCTGTGTCCCTCGGCCATACACTCTAATCTCTCACATGATCATGTGTAGCTCGTACGTATTCCCCCAGGTTTTGGACTCCTCAGATCAGGGACCACATTCCCACTGACAGGGTGCCAGGACTCCATAGTGACTCATGAGGGGAGGGGCTGGCCTTCCCTGCCCACGGTAGCTGGGTCCCCAGTAGGTGGCTTGGCCTGGGGTGCCCATGCCCTTTCCCACCAGCAGCAGACAGTGCGCACACTTACATCAGTCATGGCTTTCTTGGCCCTCTCATCAGCTGAGCGGAACTCACTGATGAGCTCCTCGTGCTCGTTGGAGATGCGCTGGACATCTGATTCCAGCTTGCGCTTGACCACCAGGAGGCTTTGGTTCTGGAGGAGGAAATAAAGGAATTGCTGTGAGACAGGAGTCTGCACAGCCCTTTTGTCTCCTGGAAAGAAAATGACTCACTCCCAGAATGCTTGCCAGACCCCCTAAGGGGCAGTGGCTCTGGGACCCTGCTCGGTCCCTGTATTCTTCTCTGGGTTTTAGAGCGGAACTTGCATCATGAGGAGCCCAGGAATAACATAATTTAGGCCTGGGGAGGAGGATAGCTGTAGAATAATCCTGAACTCAAAGGTGGGAAAACCCAGGTTCAAGGTTGGGTATTTCCACCTATGTGGATAAGTTCCTTTCCTCTAGGCTTTGGTTTATTTGTCTCTAAATGGGATAATCCCTATGTGTCTCATGTACATTTTTTCCTGAATTCAAATGAGATAATGAGTAAGGATTAAGCCATGCCAGTCAAGACTGCACTGTGAGTAGTAAGTGGTACTGGGGTTACCACTAGTAGCCAACAGGGCTCCCCAGTGTTGACAATGGAAAACTACTCAACTTCCTGGGCCATGTTTTTTATTTGTAAAGGAATGTCAGACTTTGGAATGTTTTTGATCCCTTCTAGTTCTGAAGTTCTAGCCTCAGGTACACTGAGGGTCCTTAAAATTGGCTTAATAATCAGAATCTTCTGAGGAGTTTCCAAAAGTTTAGATTTCTGGAGTCCCTCCATAGACCCACTGGGTCAGAAACTCCAGGGGCAACTCTGGGAGCCTGTCTTTTAAAGCTCTACACAACAGTGTACGTGTAGTTAACACACTGTGCTGTGCACTGAAAAATGGCTAAGATGGTACATTTTATGTTATTATTTACCATAACAAAAATAAGCCAAAAAAAGCTCTGCAGGTGAGTTCTGAGGCCTTGATGAATGAGGGCACTGGCTGCCTCTGAGTTCTGAGGGGTGCCCAAAAGATTTGGGCACCATTCTTGGCTTACCTTGGTATACTGAATGTGAGTTTGCATGGCACTCCCCAGGGAGCCACCATCTTACCTGGACGTTGACCTCATTGTGTCGCTCTGTGATCTCTACCACCTCCTGCTCCAGCAGCTTGCGAGAACGCTCACTGCCCTCCAGGGCTGAGCGCACCTCCTCCAGCTCTGTCTGCAGCAGGCTTAGGCGCCTCTCCTGCAGGTTGTACTGCTCCCGCAGCTCCTCGTGCTGCCTGGCATCCTCGTCCATCTGGACCTGCAGGTCCTGTCGGGGCAAGAGGGCATGACTTGAGCCCATCTCACAGGCCCTGGCATAGCCCGGGGCTGGCTAGGATTGAGGATGCTATGACCTTCACAGAGCTGGCTCAGGGGGATGCTAGGGTGGGGTGGTGAGGAAGTGGAGGCCACAGAGGAAGAGTGCAAGGTGTAGACCTGGCCTTGGGGAGTTCACAGCCTAGTTGAGGCATAGCTGGGTCATGGTACAGGTGACCAGAGGATTTGTCCAGTGGGTAGTCAGCATGAGGTCAAGGCTTTACTGTTTACAGAGCACCTGGTGTTTATAGCGGGACCTTCTCAATGAGGCCTTCCTCAATGACCTTTGAAAATTATACCCACCCTGACTAATCGCCATCTTCCTACCCCTGTCTTGTTATTTCTCCATAGCACTTACCATTTTTTAATACTACAGTTTTATTTCTGTGTTGCTTATTGTTTATCTGCTGAGATATTTTTCATTTTGCCCACTCTCCTACCCCTAGCACTTAATAGAGTTCCTGGACAGGGGAGGTCTCCAATAGACATGTTTTGAATGCATGGCTCCAGCTATGCATGCTTTAAAGACCAGCCTGAGGATGAAGAGTGATAAAGGACTTCAACTCTATTTGTGTTTATTTTTTAAGGTGAGTAAGTGGTGGGTACATGGGTACTTATATTTTTTATTTTTCTATGTCTGAAATAATGGATAGTAAGTAAAAAATGATTTTAAAAATCAAGACAGGTCCAACTCCCTGTTTTCCTCCTTTCCCCCCATATTCCAGTGGTCAGGATATGGACTTTGGTGGTTGGGGTCTCTCATTTATA
>PVJD01009362.1:0-63559 GCA_004026545.1 Mormoops blainvillei | reverse complement strand
CCCCAGGCAGTCCCTACACCATTGTCTTTGTCCATGGGTCCTGCATATATGTTCTTTGGCTACTCTATTCCTTATGCTGTACTTTACATCCCCATGGCTATGCTGCAACTGCCAATTTGTGCTTCTTAATCCTTGCACCTTTTCCCCCATTCTCCCTGACCCCCCTTCCTTCTGGCAATGATCAAAATTTTCTCAGTATCTATGATTCTGTTTCTGTTCTGCTTGTTTATTTTCTTTTTTAGATTCCATTATTGATAGGTATGCATTTATTGCCATTTTATTGTTCATAGTTTTGTTCTCCTCCTCCTCCTTCTGATCGTTTAACATTTCCCATAATACTAGTTTGGTGCTGATGAATTCCTTTAGATTTTTCTTGTCTGGGAAGCTCTTTATCTGGCCTTTGATTCTAAATGATAGCTTTGCTGGATAGAGTAACCTTGCTTTTCATCACTTTGAATATTTTTTGCCAATCCCTTCCAGCCTGCAAAGTTGTTTTTTGGGTTTTTGGGTTTTTTTTGGTTCTTTTTTAGAAATCAGCTGACAATCTTATGAGGACTCCCTTCTAGGTAACTAGCTACTTTTTTCTTGCAGCTTCTAAGATTTTCTCTTTGTCTTTAACCTTTGGCATTTTAATTATGATGCATCTTGGAGTGGGCCTCTGTGTGCTTCCTGGATTTGTATGTCTATTTCCTTCACCAAGTTAGGGAAGTTTTCTTTCATTATTTCTTCCAATAGGTTTCCAAATTCTTGCTTTTTTCTCCTCCTCTGGCACCCTATGATGTGAATGTTGGGACACTTGAAGTTGTCCCAGAGGCTGCTTATACTGTCCTCATTTTTTTGGATTCTTTTCCCCTTCTTGCTGTTCTGATTGCTTGTTTTTTGCTTCCTTAAGTTCCAAATCTATGGTTTGAGTCTCAGTTTCATCCACTCTACTGTTGATGGCCTGTAAATTGTTCTTTATTTCAATTAGTGTATCCTTCATTTCTGATTGGATCTTTTTTATGCTGTTGAGGTCGTCACTAAGTTCCTTGAGCATCCTTATAAGTGTTTTGAACTCTGCATCTGATAGATTGCTTTTCTCTGTTTTGTTTAGTTCTTTTGCTGGAGTTTTGTTCTGTTCTTTCATTAGGGCCCTATTTCTTTGTCTCCTCATTTTGGCAGCTTCTCTGTGCTTGTTTTTATGTATGAGGTAGAGCTACTATGTTTCCCAGGCCTGATGGAGTGGCTTAGTGTAGTAGGTGTCCTGTAGTGTCCAGTGGCACAGCCTCCCCTATAACCCAAGCTGAGTACTCAGGGTGCTGCCACTGTGTGGGCTGCATACACCCTCCTCTTGTAGCTGAGCCTTGATTGCTGTTGGGCTGGCACATCCAAGGCCAGCCAGCATGTTCTGTGCAGGGTCACACAGCATTAACTACAGAGCGATCTGCAGATGGTTGCTACTTATGCGGGGCTTAGGGGTGACCAGGAGAGGCCAAGCTGTGAACCAAGGCTGGCTGCTGCTAGTGCCGGGCCTGGGGCAACTTAGCAAGGGGTACGGGGCTGAAGCCAGATGCTGCTTGTTCGGGAGAATTTAGAAAAATCTGAAGCAATGAGTCTAACATCATGCCAGGCCCTGCAACGACCCAGGGAGGCACTGCACAAATCAGCAGGTAAGGGCACCCTCGGTGGAGGGGCCAGGATGACATTACATACCTGGGCCTTGTCTCCACTCATTCACTGGACAGCTCCCCTCTCCCTCCAGGGGAAAGGGCATTTCTCCCCATGGCCGATTCATTCTCAGGGCCCATAAGCTGCAAAGCAGGACTGAATCATGACACCTCAACTGCTTTATCCAGCTTGGGGTGGGGGGCAGCAAAATCTAACTAGCATTAAATGTCAATTAGAAGCCTACCCAGCCAGATCTTTTTGACCAGTGTGCTCTTAGCGCTCATTTATTTACTCAAAAGAACATTCCAATCCAAACAACCACTATCGAAACCTAAACTAACTAGTGAGCCCCACCCAGGTTTAGCCTGGTCCCAGATGCATTCATCTGTTCATCCCACCGTTTCCACCACATTGTGCTGCGCACTCAGCCCTTTGCCAGCCCCACGGGGGTCACCAAGAGGTATCCAGCCAGCCTGTGGTCTCCAGATGCCTGTACTGGGATCAGGATTTCAGGGCAGAGGAACAGCTGATTCCCAGTGAGTGATGCCCCCAGTAGGAGGGCAGGGGGGCATGCCGAGGCTGGGAGTCAGCAGGCTGGACTTTCAGAGAGTCTCCATGGAAGGCTGAGTAGGGGCAGGACTCAAAGGGGAGGTGGTAGCAGGGGCACAGAGGCAGAAGGTACAAGCGAGGGAGTAGGAGAGTTGCCTCCAGCCTACGTCTTTCTCACCAGCTCTGGGTGAGCTGCCTAAAACATACCCCTGGCCAGGCCCCTTCCAGTTTAGCATGGCTACTGTAACAAATTACCACAAACCGAATGGCTTAAAACAACCCAAAGTTATTTTATCTTAGTTCTTGCGGTCAGAAATCTGAAATGAGTCTTCTGGGCTAATATCGAGCTGTCTGCCAGGCTGGTTCCTTCTGAGGCTCCGGGGGCAAGTGTGTTGCCTGGCCGGTTCCACCCTCTGGAGGTCTCCCACATTCCTTGGGGTGTGGTCCCTTTCTCCATCTTCAAAGGGCATCACTCTGACTTCAACTTCCATTCTTACGTCTCCCGCTCTCACTCTGACCCACCAGCCTCCCTTACAAAGACCCTGTGATCACATTAGGGCCACCTGGATAATCCAGGACCATCTCCTTGTCTCAAAAGTCCTTAATTGAATCAAAAGCCCCCTCGGCCATGTAGGATGACATGTTCACAGGTTCCGGAGATTAGGGCTTGGACACCTAGGAGGGCGTTGCCCTCAGAGTCCAGACTCCTTGGCTGATCTGCAGGGCCTCTTGGCCCCCTGGCCTCATTTGTCCTCTTCATTCAACTTCATGGAACGGCTCACTCACTGTCTGTCAATGAACCAAGCTGTTTCTCCTCTTTGGGCCTCTACCCATACTGTGTGCCCCCCCGGAACCCCTGGAGAACCTTTCCTCTTTGCCAGGTGTTCCCTCGGTGGGAGTCTCCTGGCTTAGGCAGAAGCGGGAAGATTCAGAGGGGAGCCTAGGAGGGGCAGCTACTGGGGTCAGGTGGTGAGTTTGTGTTCGGACATACAGAGTCCAAGGTTGTAGGGGACGTCAGGGAGCGTGCTGGGTCAGCAGCTGGGCTCCCCGGCCTCACTGTGTCTCCATTTTGAATCTGTATCCTAGGCCCACATCCCTTACCTTGAAAGGAAGCAACTCAACAGTCTTACCAGTTGGCTGGTTGGCAGGTTCCACATCTGGCTCACGGAGGGATACAGGCACCAGCTGGGGATCAGAGTGGGGGCCAGGGAGCACCCTTCAGCCAGGCATTTGCCCTTGAGCAGAACCCATAAAGCACATGGGTGGTGGTTCTTAACTCAGGCTCGAGGGATGTGACCCAAGCTATACGGTTCCCAGAGGATCATGGGGAATCAAGGTGGTGCCAGTTGGGTCCTCGAGATTGTAGACCCTGTGACAGAGTTAGGGATACAAGAGATTTTGAAGGGAAGAGCATTAACAAAGAGGAGGAAGGAAAGGGAGGGAGCAGGAAGGGACCCTCAGACAGACCTGATAAGGTCCAGGCCAGACCAGTGGAGAACTTCCAAGCAAAAACAGCCTAGCGGATGGCGAGGCCCTGTGTTCCCACCAATGTTTGGAAGTGCTAACAGGCCCTGAAGGTTTAGCAAACCCCCAAAGTACTACCAGACCCTGAGATGCTAACAGGCCCCAAGGTGCTAACAGCTGGAGGCTGCTCGCCCCCTCACTTCCTACAGCTGAGCACCAAGTTTTTTCTTAAAGGGAGATCTATGTGGCACCTCCTGCTGCCACATGGCCTTGGTCTCCTGAGCCCTTGCTGGTGCCATGTGTGTTTTAGGTGCCGCTGGGGAAACCCAGTGTAATCAAAATGAAGTTACGGCCCCCTTAGTGTTTGTACTCTGATGAAGGATGGTGAAATGTAAATGAGTAAGTCAGTGAGTAAATCAGATGAAACATGGCAATGGGGGAAAGAGTGACCAGGGAGAGGTCCCTGCTGAGTAGGTGGTCTAAAGGACCCTCTGAGAAGGGACATTTGAGGCAAAAATTGTCAGGAGATGGCCAGGGATGGACATAGCTGTTCAGGCAGAAGGAACAATTGGTGTCCTGCATAAGAAAGAGCTTAGTGCCCCTGTAACTCTTGAGGGTACCAGGCATGGCCCTCTCCTCTAGACCCGTGTCTTGCTTGGCCACCTATGGGACCCTTCCCATTTCTCCTCCTCCCTCCATCTTTGCTCTTATGACCTCTCTCCCTGCATATTCCCATGTCTTCTCCTGCAGCGGCCTTTGGCCTGGATTCTGGATGGCCAGTCATGGTGGTTCTTGGCTGGACAAGGGGAAGGGGATACCTTGGGTTCAAAAGTAGAAGATGGAGCCAAACCTAAAAGACCACATATCGTATGACCCCCCTCCTATGAAACGTCCACCACTGGCAAATCACATCAACAGAGGCAGCTTAGCAGTTGCTAGGGGCTGGGGGAGAGGGGGGAATGGGGAGTGACTGCCTCACGGGTCACTCCCATGGGTTTCCTTTTGGGTAATGGAAATGTTCTGGAATTAGATGGAGATGATGGTTGCACAACCTTAAGAATGAACTTAATGCCACTGAATTGTTCTCTTTAAATGGTTAATTATATATTATGTGAATTTTACTAAAAAAATGCACACACACAAAAGACGGATGGGAAGGTGGGGGTGGGAGCACCATGATGGTCTGGCCCCGCCGCGGGATGGGAAGATCTAAAAACTGCCAGACATCTAACCTGTAAGTAGTCCTGCCAGCATTTCATCTGCATCTTATTACCGTCTCCTTCCTGGCCTTGAGTCACTTTCAAAAACCCTTATTCTAATATCTTAACTTTAAGAAGCTCGAGAAGGTGGGGAGAGAAGGTCCTTCCATACACAAATGGGGAAGGTCGGTGTATTATGGGGGGTTGCTTGGGAAACGGCAGTCCCACCAGAGTGAAAAGCTCTTTGCAGGAGAACAGGATGGGTGCTCCAGGGAGGGGCTGAGCTCTGGAAGAGCCACCACCCATTCCTGTCTCTTCCCCTCTCTTTTCCACTAAGCTGTGAAGGTTCCACGTCCCCCAACTCGAAACCTGTATGAGCGCTTTGGTGCCATCTACCCCCGTGAGTACCTGCTCCCCCAACTCCCTGGCCCAACAGGAATTCTGGTTGGGTCCCCCAGTCCCAGACTGGAGCTTTCCTGACTACCTCGCCCGTCTCTCACATGCTCTGTCTGTGCCAGTGCCTAAGAAGGTCCCCCAGAGTGGCCCCCAACCAGCACCCAGCTCCCTGGTCAGGCCTCCGGCTGTTCTGGACTTCCTGGTGTGGGCACCCAGGCTGGGTGTCTTTTCCCAAGTGTCTAGTCAGCTGCAGAGGTGGGCTAAGGTAGCCCATTCATTCTCTGGGCCTCTCTGCTGGGGCCCTGTGAGCCAGGCAGGGGGGAACCGAGCGCTCCTGATTCATATCGCCCTGTACCAGACATTCGTGGGCATTTTACAGTGTACAAAGCACTCTGTCCCTTATCTCATCCAGTCCTTATCCCAGCTAGGGGTGGTGGGTACTGCTAGCCCATTTGAAAGAGGGGGGAGTTGAGGCACAGTGACCTTGGGCTGAGGAATGCAGGAGCTGGGACTCCTCTGGGTGCTCTGCTCCGCTTTGGTGTCCACTCTAGTGTGCTTTATCTTGGGTTGCTGCCCCCCTCCCCGGGAAGTTTAGCCTGCCTGAGGCTAAGTACTTTCATCTTGGGGCTTTTCCTCTCCTTAGTCAGGCCAATCTCTACCTAGAATGTTCTTAAGACAAATCATGGGTCTCTCCTGCCCCTCCCAGCCCTGCACCCCCGTGCCAGCATCCGTTCAGCCACTTCCAGCCCCCACCCAATGACTCTAGTTCGGCCTCCGTCTGTGCCACCCCTGCCGCTGCTGCCACCGCTGATACCATCCCTGCAGGACCCCTCGCAGGCCTCAGGGTCCACCAGGCATCCAAGGCCTCAGCGCCTCGAGTCCCGAGCCAGCATGCAGCCCACCTAGGAGCCTGAAAAGCTGTGAGCCCTGTGCCCCGTGTCCCCACCATCCCTTCCACTCCCTGCACCAGCCAAGATAGGCCCTGAACCAGGCCTGGGGAAGGTGCAGGGGCCCGGGACATAGGCGAGGGGTCTCCACAAGGGGCTCATTGTGACCCAGTGGCTGTTTTCACTCTGCATATAAATACACACAACACAATCCTTCTTATCCTGCATTACATGAAGAACAGTTTTCTAGATTGAATTTTCCACTAAGCCAATTTAATTCCGTGACCAATTTTCAATTCAACACAGGTAAAGTGATTTTAAAACACTTTTATTTTGCTGCAATGATTTCATCAGTATCAGTTCCAGTTACAGCTTGTGCCACTGTCCATTTTCTTGGGGATCCATTGTTTCTACCGGGATCAATTTTCTCATGGGAACCAAATTTTACTCCATGCATTTAAAAATTTTTCGTGTTGATTATTCCCACCAGTAATTACTGTTCTGAAGTGAATATTTAAAGAAGTTGATTATTTATATTTACTTCTGGCTAATCCCTGAGGAACTTGGAGCAATGTCCCTGGAGTATTCTGGGACTGCTCTGTCCCATCCAGGGCTGGGGTCTTGCACGCCTGTGTGACATGTCTGGTTCCCATGCTAACCGACCATGCGCCCGGTGGGAACACAGCAAACTGGGAGCTCAAAACATTCCGCGTTGGCAGTTTAGTGGCCCTCCTTAGATCACAGAGCATTGCTCACTCATGCCAGCCTGCGCAGTGCATGCCTGGCTCGGCTGCTTCCCCTCGGATGGTTTACCTGTCCCGTCCTTCTCCCTCTCCCTCTTGCTCGCTTTCCGCTCCCTCGCTTGTCCAGTTGTGCTCTGTCCTTAGTGTAGTTCTGACACTTCTATCGCATTTCACAAAGACTAAAAAAATTTTCCCTCTGTGCAGTATTAGGGCATGACCCCCGACCCCCAACATCCACTAGAGGTCCCCGGGGTGGCGGAGGGAGTTGGAGTGAGCTGTCTGGGGCTCTGCCCTGGGGGAGCACCAGGGGCTCAAGGCTCTGCCTGGGAGCTGGCATGGGAGATTCCCTAGACCTGATGGCCACTGGAGTCTGGGGACACTGTGTGCCTGCCCCCTTCCTACTGGTCCCCCGGCTCCTTACTGGCGACCAATCCCAGCCCTGACTTCTCTTTTCTCTCTCCAAGGATTGTGGCCAAATGGGAACAAGTTCTTCCTGACCGACGTCTACGCTGCCTGGTGTGGGCACTGGCATTGCAGCCCGAGCCTGCAAACCTACCCCCACATCACAGATGAGTATTTTTGGCAACTTCTCCCCAGAATAAAATTTTTTCATCTTTCACTCTTCTGACTGTGGATGAGGGTAAATGACCCGGAATCCCCTGGGGAGGGTGGCTTTGCCTGCCACACGTGGGTGTGTGAACCTGCTGATCCTCCCTTGGGCTACCACTCCAACATCAGCTTCCCTGAGCCACTGCCCAGAGCCATGGCGGCTGACTCTCAGCAGAGACTTGCAGCTGACATTCTGTCCTGTCATGCTTCCCACTGTGGTGAAGTGCCCCGAGCTGCCCAGGCCTGTATGGTAGGCAGGTTAAGGGTCTGTGGGCAGGCATATTGGTGTGACTTGCCCAGGGTCACGCAGTCAGGCCTCAGCTCTCCAGCCCCCACCTATGAGGCCATACTTCTTAGGTGTTGTACACAGGGATGAGGGCCTGGACTTCCATCACCTCTCCCAGGCAGAAAAGGGAGGTATGGCCCAGCTCTGGCACACAGGGAGCTCGAGGTTCCTGGGGAAGCGACCTTTGCCAACCTTGTCCCATAAAACCCTGACATGAAGGCACCCACAGGGACCTGGCACGACTCTCCCAGCCACTCATGTAAATCCCTACTCAGTCCCTCAAAGCTACCTTCCCAGCCATTTCTCAGGTTTACATCAGAATCAGTGCCTAGTTGGTTCCTGCAGCTGAGGGAGTGGAGTGAGGCCCAGGTAACACTATGTAACCATTTGCATTCTGACAGACCCCCTCAGTGCTCTGGAAGGTGGAAAAAGACGGTCCCAACTGCAGCCAGCCAGGCGCAATCCTGCAACACAGTCCTGTCCCCCATGGGGGTGGGGGAAGCTGGCCTTTAGCCTGGCTCCAGGTGGCAAGGCTCTGCCTCCTAATCCCAGGTTCTGGGATTAGGTTCTGCCTCCTAATCCCAGCCCCAGCGAGTGGGATCTGAAGGACTTGAAAGCTGGAAGGGAGGTGTTGTGCCTCCCAGCACAGCTGCCTCAGGAGGGTGGCCCACCCCATCCCAGCAGGGGAAAGCACTTGGGGTGCGGACAGTGCCAGGGATGGAGTCAGCAGAGTGGCAATGTTGGAAGAGTCTAGGTCCAGCCTCCTCTTCTGCAAAGGGGACTACAGTTCCTAACCTGGGACAGAGACAGGGCCAGGCTGGACAGGGAGTAGGGTGGCCAACTATCTTAGTCTGCCTAGAAGTGAGAATGGTTCCTAGAACTTTCAGTTTTAAGACTAAGATAAATCTGTCATATGTGGGGGAAGTCATGTGGACTGTCTGGGTATGTGGGGCTGCATGAATGAGCCAGCATGAAGGGGAAGTGCCTCTTGCCAAGCATTGGGTCTCACCTCGAGGTGCTGCTAGAATGGAGATGCTGGTTGGTAACCACCCTGCAACCCCAAATCCAGCCCCACAACCCACTGATGCAAGTCAAAGGGCCACCGAACATTTTCTCCCTTTCAATTACCATGAACCCATTGATCCTATGGTATAAACTGACAACAGCAAACGTGTCCCAAACAAGTTGAGCTGCATTGGAAAAAGAAACCACCAGTACCCAAAAGCAGACTGCCAGAAGGTAGCAGCTGAGGTACTGGAGGGAGGGCCTTCCGTGCAGGGGCACTGAAATCAGTACACTGGTGCCCCTGTCACCATCTTGTCTTGACCCCTGACTTTGCATGAACTTAGGGGCTCTAGACAGAGTCCCTCCAAAACCGCACACAACAGCCAGAGTAGGGGCTCTCTTCTCTCTCCCCTTCCTCCTCTTACTCATGGCTTCACCAGGATCCACAGAAAATGTCCCCAGCAGTATTGGCAGCTGTTATTCCTTAGATGAGAAATGATCCCAGAAAGCAGAGCGGAACTCTGCCAACAGGCTCCCAGCACCTTGTCCTGTGCCATTAATAAGGCCTCGGCCAGCCTGGAAGTGGGCCCTCCCACATCCTCCCCTGGAGGACCCAGCACCCCCACCCCCAAGAGTGGTGTTCTTTTAAGGCTCATTTGAACTACATATATTGCCCAATCGTAAGTGGTGCCTGAGCAACCAGAGACCTTTCCAGAGGCAGGAACTGGAAATAGCTTTGCCTCAAAATATCTCATTTAGGCCAGCCCAGGCGGCCTCCCCGACACTGACACTGGGAAGGAACCAGAGCCAAAGCCAGTCTGTCTTCAGATGAGTCCTGCTATGAAAAGCCCTTCAGGGAGCTCCAGGGCCACAGCGGCCCCGCCCACCAGGGTTGGGAGCCTGCCTCAGGAACAGCGTGGTTTTCTTCAGCAGCACGTGTTCTTAGAGAACCCCGGAAAGACCCTGGGGACCTTCGGCGTCCCTGTCACCCAGGGAATATTGCAGGGGAACAAGCTCTTCTCTCTTTAAAGCTGCCTAAAGGAGCGACCCTGCTTACCCACAGAAAGCATTTTAGAATCATCATTCATCGCCAGGCGCCCCTCCACCCTATGGAGCAGGGCACTTAATTTCAAAAGCTCCTCCTGGGGAAAGTGAGGTCCCTTTCAGAGATTTCAGCTGATTCCAAGATGAGAGTTGGACACACACACATGCTGGCGGCCAGTGGAGTGGGCCGGTTGGCCAAGGGCAAGCTGTGTCCCCACCACAATGGTTGGCTTCAGCCAGTTGTGGCTTTTATGGGAACTTGGGCAATATTACAAATTTCCAAGATAAGCCAGAAGCGAGGCTTTTCATGTAAACTCTCCTACTTTGAAAATGTTGGCAGACAAAAACAAAACAAAACAACACCAAACTCCCATGCAAGCCAAACAACACACATCAGGGGGCTGTGAGTTTGCAACCCTCTAAGAAAACCATGCCCCAATCTTTTAATGGCAGACCAGAGGGCATTGCTACCTTTGGAGGCCAGATCTTCATTCCCACATGCTGTCACATCCCCTCTTGAGAAACGAGGCACGCAGAGCTCAAATCACATTCTTTCAATCAACTTCATGGATGCAAATGGTGTTTTTCAGAGTGGAATTTTGGAAACAGTCATTTGGAGCTCAAGTCTGGTGATCACGTAGATGTCCAAGCCCAGAAGAGGCTAGACTTTGAGGTATCAAGGCCAGTTTTCCCAGGACGTGCCCAAGTCATCTGAGATTCCACTAGACCCGGCTGTAAATATCTGTTCCATTTGTACACCAGCACCTTTGCTTTTTAGCCAGCTCATACTGGAATGTGTAGTGGACGGTTATTCATGCCTTCGGTTTTGCTCCTGAGCTTCCAGGCTTGGGGGAAGTTAAGGAAGGTTCCAGGTTCTCCGTGTCACACTTGGAATTTTGAGGGCATGTGGCAGGTATGCAGGCCCACCTCTGGCTCCCCTTGAGTTTGTCTAGCTCACTTCTGCAACCACTCCCTTGCCTTGAGATGCTGACAGGGGGCCCCAAACACACCTGGCAGGTCTCTCTTTGCACTGCTGGAAAGTACCCGAGTCCCCAGGTCCGGCTACTGCCCTGCCCTCTGCTTCCTCCTCAGGGTCCCGATTTGCCTGGGGCACTTATTAAAAATCAGAGCGCTGGGCCTTCCTCCAGAACAGTCGCCTCAAGCATCTAGGGGACTCTCATGCTTTGTAAGTTTGTGCTGGGTCAGAAGCACTTGGGAGCTATTTCACCTTTAATAACAGCTTTGACATGATGAACACACTACAAAAAGTCCACCCTTCTGAAGTGTGCAATTGAATGTTTTTCAGTTTGTTTACAAGTCAATCAGCAATATCCTTGGAGTAGTGTTTAAAGCTACTGTGTCATAGCCTCCCCTGAGAGTCTGACATGGTAGGCCCAGGAGTTTGGGGGTGTTTGTCTTTCCAGAGCCCTCAGGGGACATTTTGCCATGTCTACAGACATTTTCGGTTGTCACATGAGGGTGCTACTGGCTTCTAGTGGGTAGGGGCTGGGATGCTGGCTGAACATCCACAGCGCACAGGATGTTCCCATGGTAGACAGCGATCTAGCACCAACGTCCAGTGCCCAGGTTGGGAAAACTACGTACAGGAACCTTAAGTCCCTTCCAGCCTAGTGTGACCCTCTGGGACCTCCAGGCCCAGCCCTATGGCCCCCAGAAACAGAAATGGGCCTCACCTCCAACAGACCAGCACTCACAGAGGTATTTCTCAAACTGCGGCCTGAGGTCTGATTTCGAACAAGCCCCAGGTGATGCTGTTGGTCTGACACATTTTGAACAGCGAGGGTGTGGTTCACGTGCAGAGCCACAGGGGCTTAGGTGCCTAGGATCAAGCCCTATTGTCTCCAGGACTGCAAATTCTACGCAGTACACTGTCTCCTATGGTGTCAAAACATACAGCCACCCCGGTAATCAGAACTCTGGGAGAGCCCAGGTGTGCTCACCTCACACAGCTGATAACCCAGAAATGCTTGCCTCTGCAAAGCATTTTCCTACCACTTGAAGAGAGGCTGTGCCACTTTCCTGAGAATTTTCTTCCATCCAAAAGAATGGAGAAGCTGCACCCCAATGTACTGCAGGCAGAGCCATGTCCTGTCTGGACTCCGAGAGGCTGTTGGAAAGTGGGTTTCAAGGTGAGGACAAACTTCCGGGATGTAAGCAACAGCTCAAGTAGGAGCCCAGCGGTCGGTCTTCAGTGACAACCAGAGAGTAAACCACCATCCCAGGTGGGCTTCATCAAGGGTCTGTCCAGATTTCAGCAGGGCAAAGTCATCCTTGTCAGAAAGCTCAGCCCTGTACCTGGGACCAAGATGACTGTTGGTGGTGAGTGCTGAGAAGTGTCAGGCAGACCTTCCGAAATAGAAGAAACTGTCCAACCCTGGCACAATCCACATAGGGCTCAGATGCCAGCCGAGTTCTTCCTGATTAGGGAGTGAAGTCTGCTGGTGAGGAACTGCAGAGGACTACAAGGACCCTCTCCCTCTGTGGGCTGCCCAGGGTGGAGTGGGGCATCTGGCCTCTTCCTTGGGGCTAGATCAGGTACCTGCCCCAGCCCAGCTTGGACGGAGCCTGGATCCACTGTGTACTGCTCCTGGGTGGCCTGTCTCCTTAGTGACCAATGGTTTGAGCACTGGTTGGACTCTGCCCCAAGCTGGTGTGTCCCTGTCACTGGCTCCCAAGGGCTCTGCACACAAGCCTGTGGACTACAGGCACTGTGGCCTGTGCCTCCCCAGGGGAGGGCCCTGCCCCACCCAGCACATTTGCTGGAGACTGGGCTTGAGGGTCCAGCCTGCAGCCAACTACTGGGGCCCTGAGACAGGAAGAAAGGTCTTTATGTGAAACTCAGACCGGAAGGCAGTTGTCAGCCCTGGAAGTCGGGATCCCTCTAGCCAGGAAGGGGGAAGGGTGGGCAGACAGAGGCTGGGATTCTGGGAACACAGGCCAGAAACTAACTTCATGAGAAAAGCCTTTGGTAGGCAGGAAGATTCCACAGCATGTTGTGGTTGAAAAGACAGCAACACACAGGAGCAGTGTGGAGCCGGGCAGGACTGGAGGGCGGCCCTCTGTCCTGGGCTCAGTCTGCGCCCTCCCCGCCGCCCCCCCCACACACATACAAGGCCAGCTGGCAGCAAAGCTTAGGATACAAGGCAAGACCACAGAGCCTGGTGGTGGTTTGGAACTCTTCTCCTTTGTTAAAAGGGGGAAAGGAAATGGGTAAGGGGTACCCCTGGGCTCCGGGGGAGGCATGCAGGCAGTCCCAGCAGGCAGGCGCCGGGGGATGGGTGGGAAGAGTCCTGGAGTTTCCCACAATCCTTTTCTCTGCAAGGAACAGCAAAGCTAGCTGCTGAGGGGGTGGGGAGAGGAGAGGACCCTGGGGACGCGGGTGACGGGCAAGGGGCTCAAGGGCTCACTATAACATGCAAAGTCCAGCTGCCCCATAAACTAGATTGCTTCTTGAATAGTGACATACGTATAAATACAGACACAGCCACACGCACACATGCGGAGAAGGCTCTGCATTCACGAGGGTGGGGATCTAGGTCTGCTGGCCCCAAGGAGCTCCAGGGCAGGAGCCAGGCAAGTCTCCGCGGACTCCTGAGGTGGGGTGAGTCCTCTGGGGAAGGCTGCTTGGTCTCTGAAGTTCTGTCCACCAGCACCCAGATGACTCTGAACCAAATCCATGCAAGCCGGGTGCTGCGAGCCTGCACTTCTGTATACTCGCGGGCAGCCTGTGTGCTGGCACAGGGGATCCAGTCTCTCCCCTCCCGGGCTCCAGGGAAAGGGGGTGCAGACAGAGGAGGGTAAAGGGGGCCCGTGGAGATGTCTTCTCCCCCGCCCCACGGGGTCCAGGCCTCCGGGAGGGGGGAGGGGCCTCCCTTATCTCTCAGCCTCCATGGCAGGGTGAGCCCTTGGTTCTGAGGTGGCCTGTTGGGGGGCCAGGGGTGGCCAGTCTGACGCCGGGGAAGGGGGTGCCGGAGTCCACAGGGGCGGCTGCTGAGGCTGGTGGTGCTGTGGCCCCCCTGGGGGTGAAGCCACCATTGGCCAGCTGGGCGCTGCAAAGCTGCTGGTGGCGGCGTGGGGCAAGTGCGGTGGGGGCGATGTGGCTGAGGCGGCCATTGGGCTGCCGCCGCCGCCACCGTGGAAGCTCTCAGAGGCCTTGAGACGGGAGAACATGGTGAGGGCGTCAGGGAAGTTTGGGGGCGTTGCGGGGGTGTTGGCGGGAGTGCACATCTGTGGGGAGGAGAGCAGAGAGGGAGGAGTAAGCACCCTTTCTGGAAGGCCCCCGATCTACCACTGGCTCCTAGTTGGAGACACATGCCCAGCCTCTGCTGGGAGATTTTGTGCCCCCCACTTGGATGCACCTGGCCCCCTACACAGTCCACCAACCAGGGGCTCACAGAGGAAATGCAGGATGCTGAGATGGCCTGGCCCGCAACACGTCCGGGTGGCTTATCCCAGAGCCTGGGATTCTGGGAACAAAGGCAGAGATCCACTGTGGCTTGAACTGGGAGACTACTGCATAGCTGCCCCTGAGGCCGTAAGGGACACTTACCATCTGGTGGTGATGGTGGCTGTAGGGGATGTTGGTCTCCTGGAAAAAGGCGCTGAGGGCTGTCTGTGGGGAAAAAAGGCCCAAGCTTACCCTCAGTGCCCTGCCCAGCCCCGCTGCTTCCCTCCTTCCCAGGCTCTCCGGGACTTGGTGCGGCCCTGGGCCTGGCTACTGAGTAGGAGACGTGAGCTGAGGCAGTGTGCCTGTCACCACTCAACCCTCACCACTTCTTGAGACCCCCCGAGCAGGTATGGTGGATGGTGAAGACCCTCACGACACTGTCCACCATCTGGACACCAGGTGCCTCCAGTCTGCGCATAGCACTGAGACCTGCGGGGCAGGCCGCTCCCTTGCCTGTCTCAGGGGGAAAGGCCTCCCGGAGACCTCAGCCCAAGTGTCGCCAGCTCCATGGGTGGTAAGTCCCTACTCCTCTCTGAGCCTGTCTCCTCATCTCTGAGCCAGGAGGTGGTGAAGGCTCCCAGATGTTGAGTCTATGATCCACCCGCTCCTCTCCTTGGATAACCAGGGGACTCTGCTCTGGGCCTGATCTCCATCTGTGCCACAAGGAGACTGACTCAGGTGGCTTTCAGGTTCCCCTCCCTTGCAACAGTGACCTCCTGAGATCCATGGTCCAGCTGGGAGAGCCAGAATTAAGTAGGATGGTCTGGGTTTGCACTCCCTGCCCCACTCACATGAGCCTCCAGCAGAATGTTCTCAAGGTGACAGAGCAGGAGGATGGTAAAGGTGGGGTTTACACCCAGGACTGTGAGGAAAGGGGGACAACAGTTGGCTTAGGTAAGACCAGCTATCTGGAGGCCCTAAGGGACTGGAGTGAGGGGGCTGAGGGCTCCAGTGTGGCCTCTGGGAGCCCCCAGGAAGGCGCTGGCATTTGGTGTGACCTGCCTCAGCCCCTGCAGGAGGGCATCAAAAAAAAAAAAAAAAATAAGGGAACCGGCTGCTTTTGCGAAAGTGCTGGTTGAGGGAGCCCATCAAGTGTGTGAAGGGTCCTCCAAGCTCTGCCAAGGCCCAGACCCAGCTCTGAGCAGCCCCTGCTATTCTGCCCACCATCACCACCCCCTCTAACTAGCCCCCCACAGCTCTGTGCTGTCCATCTCTTCCCCCGCCCCCAACATACCCAGAAACCTAACCTGGCTCCCAGGGCTACCCTGGGGATTTTGTCATTTTCTTAAAGTAAAATCAAGTGAATTATTCTGGGCATTTCCTGCTGAAACACCCTACCTGTGTCTCCAAACAAGGGTGTGGAAGCTAGGGGGAGGGCCGCAATGATTGGTCTCTAACCACTACCTCCTGACCCCCCTGCCCCACCTCTGGAGCCCCAGGGACACACCCAAACTATTCTTCTTCCAACAGTAGCTCCAAGGCCACAGAATGTAAGGATTCCAGGGAAAAACATCTGCCCCACCCCTCAGAGCAGACAGAGGTTTGCCCTCCCCCTGCAGCCTCTGTCCCATTAACACCTGAATCACAGAGAATATGACCCAAAAAAACAGCCTCCAATTGACTGGGTCAGCCCTTCAGCCAGTAGGCTGCCAGCTGAAGCCCGGCAGGCAGAAGGGGGTCAGCCATGGGAAACTTCTCAGTCACTCCCACAATGCGACCTACGGTTTGGGGGTTCATGACCCATTTTCGCCTTAAGTAAACCTTCGTAGTATTCATATCCCCATTTTATAGACAGTGAAACTGAGACTCACAAATCCCTGGGCACAGGGGTCCTATCCCTGCAGGCCATTAGAGCCTCCAGTCTGCTCTTGCCCTGCTGGGATCAGAGTCTTTCCCCAGACATTTCAATCCTCAGGACTACATTTTCAATTCCTGCGATCAATCAACACCAGTCGGCACTGCCTGAGTGACCATCAAGCTGGTGCCAGGCTCTGTAGGCTGAGCTGAAGAATGCCTACCCACTGGACACCTGCCTGCCCAACCCTATGCAGGAAGGGAGCCATGTATGCGACGACGTGGGACTCAAGCAAACTGCCATGAATGTGGTTTTGCAAGTTTTGCCACATCCAGCCCCAGAGACAAACTGGTTGATTAGGGAGCTAGCTTCCTGGAGGGTGGGGCTGCCAGCCCGGGAGGGGGGGCATTCAACCCTTAGAGGTCAACTCACACCCCGAAGATACAGAGATAAGAACCTGAGGCCAGAAAGGGGAAGGGAGTTGGGGCTGGGGTGGGGTGGGGTGGGGTGGGGGCCCTCCTGCGAGGCGGCGTGTGCCACGGAGCATGTGCGGTGTGGACCTCCCTAGAGGGAGAGAGAATCTCATGGTGTGAGGGCCATACAGAGTCATTAGATCTCTGGCAGGAAGGAGGTGAACAAAGATCCCTTGGGTGGATAGGCCACTGGGTTCCCAGGCTGTCCCAACCTTAGGGTGGGAATTCCGATCTCTTCTAACCCTCAGAAAGTTCCCCTGGCTCCTGGTTCCTCCTTCAAGGCCAAACTCCTTCCCTGGGTGGACTCCTCGTAGGAAACCAGGTTCTTGGGCCCCTGCTGGCACTACAACTGGATTGGGGCTGGGTCCTTATGAGGAATGGAATTCAAGGGGCTCTGGTCTCATCCTTAGATACCACCCTGGATTATTTCTGGGGCAGCTGAGTTAGGTAAGGTGGCCTCGTGGCAGCAGAAGCCATGGGCTCCAGTGCTGTATGGGTCAAGGAGGTCTGCGGAATGAGGGCCAAACTAGGATAGTCCCACCTCCTGCCCAGCTGACTGAAAGCTACTGAACCGCACACCACGCCTGCACTGTGCAGGTAGATGTCCTTGCCAGCGCAGAGGAGGGCCCCAGCACAGCACTGTACACTTGGGTGTACACGCATGGACACTAGCTGTAACACGGCGACATGTATGTGCAAGGAGCACACTCCGCACCCGCGCCCCAGGTGGCCTGCGTGTTTACACACGCCAACATGCCCACACGGAGCGTGGCGCGTGCGTAAATACAAATACACATGTACATTAGCACACGGGGCTACGGGCTGCCCAGCAGGCACGCAGACCCACATGCGGGGCGACTCCGCCCGTGGGCCCCAGGGCTCTCCTGCCCCAACCTCGCGCGGCTCGGAGAGCGGAGATGAAAGACAGCGCGTGTCCAGCTCGGTCCAGGCCTGGGGCGTCCTCCTTCCGGCCGCCCGCCCCACAGCCTGTCCCGGCCCTGGCACCGCCCCGCCCTGGCCTTACCCGGAACAATAGTGGGGGCCCGCTCATTCCCATCGCCGGGGGACCTGCGATCCAGGATTTCGGGCCCCGGCTGGAGCGGGCCGCTCCTCCGGCTCAACCAGGGCGGGCGGCGTTTCCGGGGACCGCGTAGACGCGGCCGCGCCGCGGGACCCAACTGTACACCGCATGTGTGCGCGCTGGAGCCCGAACACTAGCGCGCGACCGGCGGAGCGCGCACCCGCACGTGTCCACACCGCACACGCTCCGCGGCACGCGCCGCCACGCGGGACGGTCCCCCCCCACCCCAACTCCGATTCCTGGCCCCCTGGCCGAGCCGGCCGCGCACCTCGAACTGCCAGTGGGCCGCCTGCAGCAGCTGCTTCGCCTGGTCGGCCGCACAGCCGGCCGTCAGCACGAACTGGTTGATCATGACCTGGTGCTTAAGCTCATCCATGTTCACGGACATGGCGCCACAGCCGCCGCGATGCCCGCTCCGGCCTCCCGCCGCCGCGCGCTTCTCCGCTCACGCGTCCACCATTACCGAGCCGGCTCCGGCTAATACAAATATTTACTGTGCGGCTCTGACTCACCGAGCCTCGCCTCGCTCCGAGGCCGCGGGGGGCATGCTGGGAGATGTAGTCTGCACCAAGCCCGCCCGCGCTCCATCGGGGGCGACGAGCAGAGCTGCTACGGGCCTGGCACCCACTGTGTGCGGAGGCGGGCCGTGACGGGAGCAGACCCGCGCCCCTGGCCCGGAACTAGCGGCCCGGGGGTCGGCAAGCGGAGGCCACATGCGTCTTTGTCAAGACGCGAGATCCCGAGCCCCGGTATGGTTGGCATCCTTCTGTGTTGAGTGTGCGGACCCTTGGGTGAGGAGGGCGCTATAGCAATTATGGTATAAATCGGAGAAGCAGGCCGCAGGGCCTCGAAGGTCAGGCACACAGTAGGCGCCTATATTCGTTCAGTGAATAAGTGAATCTACTCTTTAGGACTCTGCTCAAAATCACCGCCCCCAGGAAATCTTCGAGTCTCCTCAACTCCCCCCGCGCATCCTGCACTTGTGAAGCGGATCCTTCCCCCGCCGGGCGCTCGGCCAGGTACACAGTAGGCCCGAAGAACTTCTGGGGTTAGGTGGGAATGGCGCCTGGGATAGGCAGGCGAGGCTAACAGTCTTTGCTGCCTCAAGGTTCCTTCCCTGTGGCGCTTCCACGTTCCCACGGAAAACCTGCTGTGCTTGGCCGGAAATCTCGCCCTTAAGCCGCGGACCGCAGGACCGCGCGGAGCCAGTTCCGGGGAGACCCAGAACTCGTATTCCCAGAGTGCCCCAGTTTATTTGCATGTTTCGGTCCCGAGTGACGTCTAGTGAGTGAGGCCGCATCTCAACCAATGAGCGACCGCAGGGTGTTAGGACCTGGCCATATAAGGTAAACAAAGCTGGACGCCCAATGAGGCGATGTCGGGGGCGGGCGCTGGGTCGGGGCAGCCGGAGGTGTGTCACGTGGCGGGCGGAGGCGGGGCTGGAGAACGTTGGGGTGGGGCGTTGCGAGCTGTGTTTACAGACCTGCACGCGCCGCTTCCGGTTGACCTAGCGGGTCTGGCTCCCCAGGTTCGGGGGCTGTCGCTGGGGATATCTTGGGACTGGGACCCGGACGGGCAATTGAAGAGAACCTCCAGGCAGAGGAGTGGCTCAGATAGCACGTCACTAAATGACCTTGCTCCTGTTCCTGACGCTTCCTGGGCCCCAGTTTCATTTGTTGAGCAACTATTGAGTCCTTGCTCTGTACCCGGGGTCTGACGTAGCCCGGGTACAGCGGAAGCGAGGAAACCTAAGAGGGGTCGGCAGGTGGCGGGGTTGGGTGTGGGCGTGTGTCAAAAATCCCAAGGGCAGATGAAAAATTGCAAGTGTGGAAAGTGCCCTCAGGAAGCAGATACAAGCCCTGGGGGTGGTGGGTTAAAGCCTATTGAGGGGTTTTAGTAAATCTGAGCCGTCGTCTACAGTAGACTCACTGGCTGTGGCAGTGTGGAGACCAGATGGTGACAGAGGGATCCAGTCAGTTTGGGCGATGTTTTGGGTGTGTGTGGTTATAAAGGAGTCCGCCCCTGCCAAGGGCCTTAACCGCAGAATTGGTTTAGGGGTGGAGGGAATGTCTTACACTGGGCAGGGTGGATTAGGGACCTGCAGTGCTCTCTAGGGAGCTTTTCGTGGGTCTCTCAACCCTTCCAGGGGTTCTGACTTTCGCTGGTGGGAGAAGGAGGATGGGGGACGTGTGGATAGGGCCTGAAATGTCCTAGGGTTGTGAGGGGCGGGGGAAGCTGGGGCACCGGTATAAGTGGGGGAGGGAATGGAGCCCAGCTATAGTGGGGAGCTTGGCCCATTGGCAGAAAGAGGGCTCAGTGTTTTCTTCTAGTGGGCGCTTCAGCCCTGGCCGGAGTCACCCTGCCCACTTGGAAAATAAGATTTTGGCTTCATTTCTGTCTTGGAGGGTGGGGGAGTCATTGAGTCCCCACTATTTTTTGCAAACCCTCATGATGCCAGGAGAGTTCTACTCTTATTTAAGAATGCCCCTTAGCCTTGGCTGGTGTAGCTCAGTAGATTGAGCATCAGCTTGTGAGCCAAAGAATGCTCCTCAACCTTTGCAAAGCATCATAAGCACGAATTAATGTGGGCAAAGTTCTCAGCACAAGGTAGACAACTCTGAATATGATTACTGTTACCACTGGGATAGCAACAGGGCATGGTGGAAGACGAGCGGGTTCTGGAGCCAGACAGACCGAGATGCCGGTCTTGACTCTGCCACTTAATGACTCTGATGTTGGGCAAGTTACTTTGGCTCTGAGCTTCAGATTCCTCATTTGTAGAACTCAAGGTGAGAGCCAGAAGTTCTCCCAGGACTGCTCTGGAGGATTAATGCCAGTGAGGTGCTCAGCATGGGCCTGGCATCCAGTGGACTATTTCTAGCACTCACCTCTTTGCCTCTCTCTAGGGAGCCCAAGCACCCTTTTACAGATAATGAAACTGAGGTTGGAATCCAGGCCTTCTTACACTTTTGCCAGTGGAGAAGAGCAGGCACCCAGTGAGCCAGCAGGGTGTGTTTCTGGCAAGGGAGGTTGGGCGCTGACAGGGCCCTCTGGGGGCTTTTCTTGCTGAGGGAGGCAGGAAGTACCTTCCCTTACACTTATCCAGGCACCACTCAGGTGCCTGTTCAGGCTTATCCAGCCCAGAACAGGGTGGGGGCAGGTGGGGCTGGCAGGAGCAAAGGTCACCCCTCTGGCCCCCCACCCTCCAGCCCCCCAGCTGGCTTGTTTTCCCAGGAGCAGCAGGGAAGTAAAAAACCTTGTTTTCAGCCAGGATCAGCCGGGCCAGAAAGTGGACTTTGGATTTCTTAGCAGGCTCAGATGGGGCCTGCCAGCTGAAGTCAGTAGATGGGGGATGGGGGAATAAAAGGCCTTTCAGGCAGTGCCCTCATCTTTTCTGAAGTCTAGGGAGGTGAGAGCCTTGCCAAGTTGACATAGCCAGTTCACAGAGGCTCAGTGCCCTGGCCTTCTCAGCATTCCCTGGCTTCCTTCTCCCCGCCTCCATCCTTTCAATCACTCCATAGTTGTGTTTGTTTATCAGACACGCACTCTGGGAGCACAAGAGTGAATAGGTGAGGACCCTCCCCTCTCAAGAGGCTTGAGAAGTGTAGACTTGAGGGACTCACCCCAGGAGGCCATGAGCTGTGCCTAGGGTCTTTTTTTATGTTTCAGATGACCCAATGCTGGCTGACTGAGGGGGCCTTGAGGTCTGGCTACTGCCTCACTTCTTCCTGATCTCTGTTCCCATATTCTTCCATTACTTGGTTCTAACCACACTGGCCTTTGAGCTCCTGGACCATAGTCAACTCTTCGCTGCCTCAGAGTCTTTGTATATGCTGTCCCCCTTGCCTGGAACGTGGCCTACTCTCTCAGAGCTTGCCTCATGGTTTAAATGTCACCACCTCAGAGATGCCTTGCCTGACTTCCCTATCAATAATAGGTCTGTCCTATTATTTCATTTCATCTCAATCCATTCCCCCCATAACACCTGCCATATCTTGTATTTATACTTTTTACCTTTTTAAGTGTCTGTTTCCTCACTAGCCTGCATACCTGGTGATCTTACCATTTGATCCCTGTTGCCGGGATCATTGCCTGTCATATAGTAACCATGTGATAAATATTTGTTGAATAAATAAGTGAATCGGTCAAGATGTTGATAGTGGAACTTGTACCAAATCAGAAAGAACCTGTCTCCCAGGGGGGCATGCATAAGCACAGAAAAATGCACTGCCAGTCTAAAACTCTGTTAAGAGAATGTTTAATTAATCAAACACCCAGCCCATGAAAATGACTCCCTAGCCCAGCATCCATAGGGAGGACATGCTTCTAGGGTTATTTATCAGTGGAAACATCAGGGTCCTCAGTACTCTCCCTCCCTCCCCGCAAAGAGGGAGGCTGGCAAATTGAGTGCAGTGGTGGTATATCTGTGTGTGTATATGTACAAATGTGTGACTCAACAGAAAGAAATTTAAAATATTAAATATAAATTTCAGGGGAAGAAGGATCATATGGGGTGGGGGTGTCTTCAGCCCCATCTGGGGACAAGTGATACAAAATCTGGTACATGGGAGCATTCCTGGCTCTGAGAGATGGCAGGGGAATGTGATGATGGTAAAAGGAGTGGCCTGGCTCAAATTCCAGCTTTACCACTTATATTCTTGGAGACCTGAGTGGGGTACTTCACATCTCCCAGCCTTACTTTTCTATTCCATAAATTGGGAATAAAAAAAATAGAACCAACGTTAAGAGAGTTAAATGAGAATGTGTGCAAAGCCCTCAACGCAATGCCTAGAATATAGTAGGTGCTTGGTAAATAGGGATCTTTGCTGTGGAGCAAAGAGATTTAATCAGGCTCTCCCAAGACATGGCCTCTTCCTCACAATCATCCACGTCCTTCACTTCCTTTATTAGTTTTGGCTTCCTAGTCCTCTCACAATAGGACGTTGGATTCTGGATTCTGGTCTCTAGAAAGGTATAGAACTCATTTTATTTTATTTTATTTTTTAATTATTTATTGATTTTTAGAGAGAGAGAGAAACATCAATTTGTTGTTCCACTTATCAGTACTTAGGCATTCATTGGTTGCTTGTTGTACATGCCCTGACGGGAGATAGAACCCACAACCTTGGCATGTCGGGAGGATGCTCTTTCTCACTGAGCTACCCATTCAGGGTGGTATAGGATTCATTTTAATGTGGCATGTGGTGAATTTACCATTTGAGATTCTTGGCCAGCCACCGTCCTCCTTAGTTTCTTTCTTGATATAGCGTGCTCTGTTTGGGAAGTCACTTTCTTCTAGGAACCCCTGTTTCCCAACTGATAACTAGGTAAAAACACATCCCCGTGTTTCCTGGTGAGTTTTGGGTAAGTCAAAAGCTAGCAAAGTTCGTCGCAACTTGCAGGCTTTAATCCTGACCTTATACGCCATCTCCTTTTTTGTGTCTCAGTTTCCCTATCTGTAAAATGGGGAGACGTCTACTGCCCCTTTGAAGGGAGCTGTAAAATTATGTTTTCAAAGTGATTGCTTTGGAGGTGGAGCCAGAGAGATGCCCAGAATTCTGAAAAAGGATAAAGCAAGCGCTTTGCTTCCCCTTCGAGCACCTCTCCAGGCAAGCTTGGGTTCCACCCCAGCTCTTATCCGGTGGTAGGTAAGTATGCCCTCTGCTGGCCGGGGCAGGAGTTAAACCCTGGGAAGTGGGGAGAGCCATGTGGCTCAGGGAGATATTTCTGAGCGGAGTAAATGGAAGGGGTTAAATAGAAGGGTCTATGTATGAACAGGTTATTAGAGGTTAAAAAGTTACAATTTAGTGCTGTGCTTGGAATGCGGAGGGCAGTACAATTTGCAGTGCGGTTGATGGCTCCGCCTCTTGGATTTCAGGTCATTTGGTATGTCCCGGAGAGCTGGTCAACAACTTCAGCGGAGCTGGGCGAGGAGCGTCCTGGGAACTGTAGTTAATAGGCGTGCTTTCCGCGCCATAGCTCGGCGCCCTGAGAAGCGA
This sequence comes from Mormoops blainvillei, assembly GCA_004026545.1. Classification (NCBI taxonomy): domain Eukaryota; kingdom Metazoa; phylum Chordata; class Mammalia; order Chiroptera; family Mormoopidae; genus Mormoops; species Mormoops blainvillei. The sequence goes on along the minus strand of PVJD01009362.1, from coordinate 39,914 downwards.
GGGGGACTCCATTTCCCGAGGTGCCTCGGTTCCGGGGGGTGCGGAGGGCCGCCGTGGCGTCGGGCCCCGGGCGAGCCAGGGGTGGGGGCTCCGAGGCTGAGGCTCTCCGGCAGAGGGGAAGCGTCCGTGCGGCCTGGTCTGGGCCATGTCTGCGTGAAGACGCCGCTGTCGCCGCGCCCATCCCGTCCTGGTCCTGGTCCGACCCAGCCCGCCGCGCACCATGGGTTCCATCCTGAGCCGCCGCATCGCAGGAGTGGAGGACATCGACATTCAGGCTAACTCGGCCTATCGCTACCCACCGAAGTCCGGTGAGCGGATGGCCCGGGCTGGAACGGCGAGGCGCGGGCTTGGCAGTAGGCGGGGCGGGCAAGGCGCGCCCACGCGGAGACCTCCGCGCAGGGGCGCGGGGCGGGGGTTGCTCTTCTGGGTCCCCCGCCCTCGCTGCCGTCTCCCAGAGCGGAGCTCCGCGCCCCCTCGATCCGGACCCTGGGGCTTGTGGAGGGCCCCAGGCTGACTGCCTCGTCCAGGCTGGGTGACCTTGGGTCAGTCACTTCGTCCCTGAGTGCTTCAGCTCCCTGTTTGCACACTTGGGGAGACCCTTGGGAAATTCCTAGGGCCGTAGGGCAGGGACGAGGCTCTGGGCGCGACGCTGGCGAGGGCTTAGCACGGTGCCTGGCGCCTCGCTTGTGCTTACAAAGTGGTCATTGTCATAAGGACTGACAACACCATCGCCGGTTTTGGCTTTCTTTGGTGGCTGGGTCTTCAGGCACTGTCCATCTCATATGGGTAGAGGCTTAGCTCTCTTGTGACCTGGCTCCTGTGCATTGTGGAGGGAGTGGGACTGGGCCCAACGAAGTGATAATACTCATGGGGAAGAGGCTGGGAACCTTGGTGGAGAACAGGAGAATGATTGGAGGGGACCTCTGGGTTCTCTGGTCTCCTCTTTTTGTGTGTGTGTGTGTGATGTGAGATTTGAGCCACCAGGGAGGAAATGACTTTCTCAAGGTCTTGGAGCTGGATGGAGGCACATCTGGGACCAAGAGTCTGACTCCCAGGCAAGTTGTTCCCACTCTGTTCTGTTGCCTCTAATGAGAGTGGCCTGACCCAAAACTTTAGCTCTAGTTCCTCATCTAGTCCATCTCTTTATCTGGTTATTTGCCATGGAAAGGAGAGAAGAGGAGGATCGGGAGTTTGGGTATCGTGGGGACTTTCCGATTGGGTCCTCTATTCCTGGCTTCTGAAGCATCAGATCCTATGAGTCTTCTACGCCACATGCTTGGCCTGTGGGCATCCACCAGGCTGGATTTCCTCTGAGTGTGGTTCCGGACCACCTGCTTCCTCCAGTGGGGAAGCTTATGAAACATGCAGTTCCCAGCCCTTACACCTGCTGGGGGCTTAAGAACCTGCATTTAAATCCCATTCCCCAAGTGAGCTTGATGTTCACTCAAGTTTAGGAACTGCTGTGTTCTGATTTTGGAAGGTGAAAGAAGTGGAGCGTCTGGGGCTACTGGAAGTGAAGGGGGTGGGGATGGGTAAGGCAGCTGAAGCGGGATGCAGTCAGAGCTAGGCAGAAGGTACTGTTGCCTACTAGTCAGGGAGATCTCCATGCCTGCTTGTGTATCAGGCGCAAGGGCAGGGCACCCCAGCCTGGTATGGAGAACCTCTGAAGGCTCTGTGGGCTGACTTCTCCAGATCTGATGGAGCAGTTGTTTGAAGTCATCCTCTTTGATCACTGATGTTCTTTCAGTCTGTCTTTAGCTTAGTGACCTTAGGCAAATTGCTTAGCCCCCTGGATCAGTTTTCTCTTCTGTAAAATGGACTGATCCTTGTACAGTACTCAGAACAGTGCCTGGGAACTAAGAGGTCCTGGAAAAGTATTTGCTCTATAATGGCTTAAGAAGGAAATCAGGTGATGATCTCAGACCCTAACAACAGTTAGCAGTGGTATGGCAGAAATACCAAAGTGTTTAATGTTGGCACCTTGTATCGTCTGGGACCAGAGCAAACTTGATGTCCCTTCACTTGCACCTTTGGAAGAAACAAACACATTTAAGGTATTTACAGCACCATTTTTGGGTTCTGGGCGGCAGACCTTGCTAATCAGTCAGGACACTGTTTCCCACTGAGCCTGGACTTGGTTTCAGAATCCACCAATGAATACCCCAGTCAGCTACAACTAGTAGTTTGTGGCTGGCACCCAGGTGAATGCCATGGGCCACTTTGGTTTTGCTGTCAGTAACAGCATTGTCCTGGGGCTGTCCAGTCCAAAGGCTGTCCTTTTTGCTTTCTCATTCCTTGCTTAGGGAGGGTCAGTCAGAGGCAAGAGGGACCTTAGCAGAACAAGGGGATTTGAGACAATTTCAACAGGTGCCCCTATTGGACCTTTCAGTTTTTTTTATGAAAAGTTATTATGTTTTCAGGTCTCTGCTGATTTAGTTGATTATATCGAGAAAGAATCCTTGGGTGCTAATATTTTTAATATTAATATAATTTATTATTATTATTTAAATATTTTATTTACTTATTTTTATAGAGAGGGGAGGGAGGAAGAAAGAGAGGGAGAGAAACATCCATAGGTTGCCTCTCTCACGCCTCCAACTGGGGACCTGGCCTGCAACCCAGGCATATGTAATTGAACTGGCGACCTTTCCGTTTGCAGGACTCTGCCCAATCCACAGAGCCACGCCAGTCAGAGATTATTTTATTTTTTAATTGATTTTTAGAGAGAGAAGGGGAGATAAGTTGTTTGTTCTACTTATTTATGTGATCTCTGGTTGATTCTTGTATGTGCCTGACTAGGGATTAAACCCACAACCTTGGCACAGTGAGATGATGCTCTAACCAACTGAGCTATCTACCAGGGCGGGTGTTAATATTTTTAAACACCTGTAACGCTGTCCAGTTTTTTACCCAGCTTTATTTACTTATTTATTTATTTAGTTTTAGAGAGATGGAATGGAGGGAGAGAGAGATGGAATGGAGGGAGAAAGAGACGGAGAGAAACATCAATGTATGAGAGACACATTGATTGGTTGCCTCTCACAGGCCCCCAACCCGGGACCTGGCCTGCAACCCAGGCATGTGCACCGACCAGGAACTGAACCTGGTGCTCTCTTGGTTCACAGGCCAAAAAGCCTGTGTGTGCTTAGTCCACTGAACCATACCAGCCAGGGCCCTCCCAGCTTTATTAAGATGTGATTGACATATAACATTGTGTAACTTTAAGATATACAGTGTGATGGTTTGCAATATGTATATATTGGGAAATGATTACAACAAGTTAACACCTTCATCACCTCAGTTACTTTGTGTGTGTGTGTGTGGTGAGAACTTTTAAGATCTAATTCTTTTTTCTGGGACTTTCAACATGCACTGCAACAGTACTTTGCTTGAATTTAATAACATTTATTTGTTTTCATTGTATTTATCCTGCTTTTAACAACTTTATTGAAGTATAATTAGAACTCATCTGCTGTAAACATACGATTAGGAGACTTTTAGTGAATTTATAGAATTGTGCAACCATCACCACACTCAGTTTCAGACATTTACATCACCCCCCAAAGTTTCCTCGTGCCTCTTTGCAGTCAGTCCCTACTTTCACTCCATCACTAACCTGCTTTCTGTCTTTAAGATTTGCCCTTTTTGGACATTTGACATAAATGGAATCATACGACATGTAGTCTTTTTTTGTGTCTGGCTTCATCCATGTTCTAGCATATGTGTATTTTATTGTATAGATATAGTGTATTTTATTCATCCGTTAATGAACATTTGGGTGGTTTCTACTTTTCAGCTGTTAATAAATAGTGCAGCCATGAACACTTGTGAACACTGGTGTGGCCCTGTTCATTTCTCTTGTGTAGGTACTGTGGAGTGGAACTACTGGGTCATGGGGTAACTCTGTGTTTAACCTTTTGAGGAAGTGCCAGTTTTCCATAGTGTCTGCTCTCACTAGCACTGTGTGAGGGTTCCAACTTCTCCATGTCCCTGTCAACACCTGTTAATTGTCTGTCTTTTTAATTATAATCATCCTAGTGGATGTGATGTGATATCTCATTATGGTTTTGATTTGCATTTCTCCGATGACTGATGATGTTGAACATATTTCCACGTGCTTAATGTCCATTTGTATAGATTGTGTGTGTATGAGAAATGTCTGTTTTAGTCTTTTTTTCTTCAGTTTTTAAAAATTGGATCGTCTCCTTACTGTGTTGTAAGAGTTCCTTATTCTGCGTATAGTGATACATTTCCTTTATCAGCTCTATGATTTGCGGATGTTTTTTCCCAGTCTGTGGCTTGTCTTTTATTTTCATAATGGTGTCTTTTGAGGAGCAAAAGTTTTAAATCTTGGTGAAGTTCAATTTTTTTTTTTTTTTTAACATGCAGTGAGACCTTTATTCAAACCTTAACACTTTGAACAGGTCCAGTCATTACTGAAACTGGTTATTTCTAAACTTAAACTGGGACAAATGGCTGGAATGCAGACTAGTGGCCATCACTGGGCACTATGAATGCAAAACTGAAGACTAACAGCCACCCCTTAAACAGAGGACCAGGTGCAGGGTAGACTCTTTCTGGATCCTGTAGTTAGAAAGAGAGCAGCCATCTTCCAGCTGCGTGCCTGCAAAGATGAGCCTCTGCTGGTGGGGTGGGAGGGCTGTGGGGATGGATGCCGTCCTTATACTGGGTCTCGGCCTTCACGTTCTCTGTGGTGTTGCTGGACTCCACCTCCAGGGAGATGGGTTTGCCGGTCAGGGTCTTCATGGAGATTTGCATTTTGACCTGTTAGCAGTTGTGAAAAATCCAGTCACACTGAGTCACTTCAGCGACAGCACACCACCACTTAACAATGCCAGTCGCTTCTTGAAGTTCAGTTTTTTAATTTTTTAATAATGGTTAATGTTTTGGGAGTTATATCTAAGAGAGCTTTGCCTAGCCCGAGATCACAAAGATCTTACTTTTTTTTCCCCCTAGAAGTTCAGTAGTTTCAGTTCATACATTTAGGTTGATGATCCATTTGTAGTTAATGTTTTTCATGTATGGTTGAGATAAAACTCTGTGGCCATTTATTTGCATATGGATATTCAGTTATTTCAACATTTTTTGTTGAAAATGTAATCGGTTTCCCCTCAAACTGCCTTTGCATCTTTGTCAAAAATCAGTTGACCATAAAAGTGAGAATTTACTTTTGCACTTCTTTGCCCCAACATATAGCCAGTGGTTCCCTGCCAAGGGTCAAAGCAGATGTTAGGACACCACATGCAAGCACTGAAAGAGAAGGCTATGTCTGCCATGCGGAAGAGGGCCTGGAGTTGCAGTAGGTACACACACGGAGTGCCTGTTTGTGGGTGGCTGCTGCCACAGCTCTTCCTGTGGCTGTTGTTACTGTTAGTTGTGTCTCAGAGCATACCTGCTGCTCTGTCCTGGTGTTCAAGGAAGGTCACAGTGGGAAGATCACTCCAGAGAAATGTCAGAAGGAGGGGCCATCAGCCTTGTGACCCGCCAGCCCGGGGTGGGAGCTCTGCCCCAGATCTAAACCTTCTCTGCATAATCAGGTATGTGCACTTTCAGAGCATTTCACCTCCATTATCTTATTGGAGCTTTGCCATATCCTTGTGACACCAGACGTTTGTCCTCTTTGGCGGAAGAACTGGAGATCACATTGAGCCCGTTGTCGCACAGCACCTGCGCCTGGCGCACAACAGGCATTTAATAAATGCTTGTGCAAATTTTTTTATTGCAGAAAGCAACCCCCATCTCCCTAGTGTGCAAGCTGCTCCGACTGGGCTGTGTCTCATTCCATAGGGTGTTAGGTCGGGGCTGAGGACTTCTGGGTCTGCTGCCGCATGATGGAGGGGCCCAAGGTGGACGTGAGGAGACTGGCAGTGTGTGCTTCTGTGTTGAGGGCAACCTAGAGATGTCTGTTTGACCACGCTCCATGTTGGTTGGTTTACTCTGTTCATAACAAGGCCTTGCCAACTCTGATTTATTTGGTGCCTGAAGGAAAGAACCGAGGCAGGTGTGGGAGGGGATGCTCTGTGTCACCAAGGGTGTCTTTTGTCATTGGGACATTCTGGTTCCGTGTGCCATCGCTATCCAGAGGGAGTGAACTTGTGCTCTGAGACCTGTGCATTGGTGGCAGGGGGATGGGCATGGGAAGAGGGAGCTCCACTTGCACACAGAGTTTTACCTCCCCGCTCGAAGACTTGCACCATCACTGCTGGCATCAGGACATTCGCCTTCCCCAAGTGTCACCTGTGCCATTCATGTAAGAACTAGTTCTATGCCCCTGCTTGTGTCACCTTGATTTTGACTTTATTGTTGTAAGAGCTGTATGAATAAGCTGTATTCCCCAAGCTTCAGTTATATTTCAGGTAAAAACAACAACAAAAGAGTAGCAACAAAACGCTTATAAGTTGGCCATGGGGGATAGGCATCTCAGAACCTGCTTTCCTGAAGAAACAGCAGAGGTTGGCTTCGGTTTAGAAGCCTGCCATTGACTCTTGGGTCCTGCGGGCCCCTGGCCTGAGATTTGTCAGGCCGTGATGTTGGACTGCTGCCTACCCTTGGGGTTTTGAGACGACCCTGGAACCCTGCATGTTTGTCTCTGAGGTCCCTTATTCTACTCAGGTCCATGCATGTATCAGGGGACCATTCATAGTTTCTCTGGGAATTGTCGAGAAATCATCACTTCTGACTCAAATAACCTGGCTCTATGTCAGCTCCTGCCAGCCTTCCCTCCCTGGGCTTTGTTGAACTTCCACATCAACCCTGCCATGTTTCATGCTGACAGATAACAAAACCTTTCTTGGCCCTTTGAAATTGTGCTCTGCAAAGGCCCTCCAAAGCCTGGCAGTTGAAGAAGGCCTGAGTTGGGTTGGTCTCCAGATGGCCAAGGAGTCTTTTATCCCATGCCACGAAAGTGCCTGCTGCCATTCCGTAGCCTGCTGTGGCGCTAAGGGCCTGGCTGCCTAGGATAAAAGGGGTGTGTGTGTGTGTGCGCGTGCGCCTCACAGTTGGGGTGGCCTTTTACTGTTTTTACAACACGTCCTCCCACAAGCATGGCTGGGTATGGTGGGAGGAGCTCTGGATTCCAAGTTCTGGGCCATTAGTTTGCTCTTGGGCCCCAGTCTCCCCAACTCACCAGGTTGACCTCTGGTTCCCCGGGCCTCTTTCAGTTTCAGCTCTGCAAGTGTGCGTGGGCTGGCAGAGTGGGACCTGGTCATGAAGTTTCCATTGGGCCCCGAAGTTTCATGGAGAATACCCTGCACTTCCTGGCCGACTCTGGCGGGCAGTGACCACTGCCACTTCCTTCACCTCTCAAACCCAATGCTGCCCAAGCCAGACATTCAGATGGGACCATGTTCTAGTTGGCATTTCCCATGTGTGTTTCTTTCTTTCTTTTTTTTTAATTAAAAAAATATTTAATTTATTTATTTTTAGAGAGAGGGGAAAGGAGTGAGAAAGAGAGGGAGAGAAACATCAATGTGTGGTTGCCTCTTGTGCACCACTTATTGGGGGCTTGGCCCGCAACCCAGGCATGTGCCCTGACTGGGGATCGAAACAGAGACCCTCAGGTCCTCAGGCTGGCACTCAATCCACTGAACCCCACTCAGACCTCCTGTGTGCATTTCCTTTGGGCGCATACAGTCACCCAGCCTCACACTTCTGTGTTGTCCTATAAAATGAAGGGTGGTGGTGTCATATACACTACTCCTGCAGCGTCTGGCTCAGGGACTTAATAACTAACCGTTGAATTGTTCAGTTCTACCAACTGTTCCCATGTCTGCCCAGGTCCTCAGAGCTTTGGGGAACCAGGCTCAGCCCCAGCTTGTGACACTAGGACAATCTGAAGAGGAGTGAGGCCCAGTACTTTTGCTGTTTGCAGAGAAGGCAACATTGTGGAACAGCATGGGGGAGGAGCCACTTGCTATTTAACAAGCAATCAGTTGGCTTGCTTTCTTATAGAGCTAGGAGGAAGCAAGAGCCTTGAGGAATGGCGCTGATGTTGGAACATCTGTCCACCTGTGTCTTAAAGGAGGTCCAAGGCCCAACAGAAAGATACCATTTTCTCAGGTCTTTCATCCTATTGACTTGGGCCCTTACCTTTGGTTCTGGCCACCCCTGGGTCAGCTTCCCAAGGTGGGCAGACCGCCATGCTGGCTCCTTCTAGTCTACTCTAGAATCTTCTTTTCTGTTAACTGCAGCTTTCTGTTATCCATATCTCCTGCCTCATGAAATTCATGGTCCCTGATGTCCACTAGTGACCATACTCCCCAGGGAGCCTTCAGGGGGAATGGAAAGAAGGACTTTTACTCAGTTCAGTGCTTTTAAAAATGTGTGTATATTTGCACATATATTTAAAATCAGTGTGACACACATAGAAAATGTACAAATCATAAGCATACATCTTGACAAATGATCACGAAGTGAATGCGTTGTAGAAATGGAACAGTAGCAGTCCCCAAAGCCCCCTGATGTCCTTTCACAGCTACCTTCCTCCCTGGGAAATCTCCTCCTCACCTCACTGGAGGTGGAGGTGAGTTTCACCTATTTTTGAACTTGGTATAAATAGAAATAGACACTTTTTCTCTCCACATTTGATGATGAGAGGCCTCCGCATACGGTTCATGGGGAAGTAGCTCGTTTCCTTTCTTTGCCACATGATCTTCCAGTTGATGCCCCTGTGTGGTCACCCATTCATGCTGAGGAATTCCGGGTTTGGGCTCTTATGCAAATGCCGCCGTGGACCCTCTGTGACTAGCTTTGGAGCCAATGAGTCTGATTTGTTTGGGCCGTTTTCTTCCCCCAGGTTTGTTAATTGTGGTAAAATACACAGCATAACAATTACTATCTTAACCACTTTATTGCACAGCTCAGTAATATTATATACATTTACATTGTTGTGCAGCCATCGTCACCTTCATCCCCATGACTCATTTCATCTTGTGAACCTGAAACTCTGTCCCCATTAAACACTAACTCCTCATTCCCTTCTCCCCAGCCCCTGGCAACCACCACTGTCTTTTCTGACTGTGATTTTGACTGCTTCTAAGTTGGTTGCTCTCCTCTTTGAGTCCATTTTCATACTGGGGAGTGGGTGCTAGGGCCCTCTGGTAAATGTGTGTGGCATCTGCAGGTTGTACAGTTCTGCGGAGTGATTGAACCAACACATACCCCCATGGGCTGAGCATCCGAGTTCTGTTGGCTCTGCATTCTCACCAGCCCTGGCTAGTATCAAGGGTGCACTTATTTGTTGATTTGCTTTTTTAATTTTAGCCAAGGATATCTCATTGTAGTTGTAATTTACTTTTCCCTGATGACCAATGAGGTTGGGTACTTTTTTCTTTGTAAATTGCCATTCACCTCTCTTTCTCCTTTTGTGAGGGGCCTGGTGAAATCTTTTGCCTATTTTTTATATTGGATAGTCTCTTTTTTCTCCCTGATTTGAAGGAGTGCTTTCCTTCGTGCTTTTTATTACATTTTGAATTCTTTGGAAATTGACTATTGCTATGGTGTTTATGGAAATTAGCTTAGGCAAGAAATGGAATGCATGGAAGGGGAGGAGGAGGTGTCCCCTGGAACCCAAGGGTGGGTAATCAAGGAGTGGAAACATCAAACCAAAGAGCCCATTCCACTCTGACCTCAGCATCATGCCTCTGTGACAGTCGTAAAGGTTGCTGCCGCCCACTGGGGGCCCTCAAGAACCAAGTTCAGTGGTCCCTGGTCCAGTTCCACAGTCTAGTTCCACTGGGGAGAGAATTGGGTTATTGGCCCAGCACAGTCAGGTATCCACCTTGGCCAGCCATCTGTGTCTAGGGGGAGTGAACCACGTGCTCCGGTAGTAGCTGGGGCCCACCCCTGTGGGTGGTGGAGGCTGTTCCCAGAAAAGGGGTATACGCTGGGGAGGATCCTCCCCCCCCACGTCCCCTGCAAAAGGGGCTACAACAAATAATGGGAACTCAGCCTGAATCTTTGCTTAGTGTTCCTTCCTTGCTGGGGGTTGAGAGCTTTTAAAATCATTAACCTGTGTTAAGTAGGCTTTCACACGGGAGAGAGGCAAGGAAGCCAATGCTTATCACATGTCTTTTCCACTGTGCGGGGCTCCCTTTACCCGTAGGGCACCCCGAGCTGCCCTCTTTCTGTCTGTGGCCAGCGTACTGCACTGAGGCTTCCCATGTTACAGATGGGGACACTGAGACCCGAGGAGGTTATGGGCACCCGGTCACTGGCCTGAGTATGGCAGACAGAGAAGTGCTGTTCTGTGCACATGGTCACATCCGTGAGCAGGAGATTAGAGGTGGGCGTCACCCCCTTGGAGCCGGCTTCTTCTTGCTGTTTGGGAGCAGGCTCACAGGCTGTGGGGCTGTTGGCCTCCCACCTGGCAGGGGGTATTTTCGAGGGCCTAAAGATGCTTTCCTGAGACCTGTACTCCCTGGGGAGCGTGATGTTCTGATGTCTGGTGATCATGCCCATCTGGGGCTTAGTGGCAGCAGATTTCATGGATTCATGGAGGAAACTGGAACCGGAAACATCTGTCCAGTTACAGGATGAGAAAATTTTTCAGTCAATGGAATCAATGAGCTATTCCTAGCCTTTACAGATGACTTTGAGCCTTTCCTGCTTTCCCTCCTTTGGACTGGGAATGATGACTGGCGCAACTGAGCGAAATCCATGCCAGTGTCGCAGGTTTCAGGGCCAGTTGTGTTTCTTAGGAGGGGAGAATGGAATATGTCATCGTTAAAGTCATGGTTTACCTGGCAGGAATAGTTGTGATATAAAATAAAAACTATATATTTGGTCTTCATCTGTTTCTGGCACAGAGCTTCTAAAACCCTTGAAATTTCCTAAATGATGAATGATAAAAGTGAAATGGGTGTTTTTGATGTTTATAACCCCTTTCCATCACATCTGAGTTTATGTCAATGAGGTGATTTTGGAAAGCACCTGAGAATTGGGGCTGCTTACCAGGGAAGCCAGCTGTGTGTGAGGGCTGGAGGTTGAGATGATCACCAAGGGCCAGTGGTTTAATCAGTTGTGCTTATGCAATGAAGTTTCCATAAAAGTCCAAAAGGAAAGGGTTTGGAGAGCCTCTAGGATGGTGAGCACACTGAGATGCTTGGAAGGTAGCACACTGGGAGAGAGAGCGTGGAAGCTTGCACCCCTTCCTCATAGTTTGCCCTGTGCATTTCTTTCATTTGGCTGCTGCTGGGTCGTGTCCTTTTTATGATAAACTGATACTCTGGTAGGTAAACTGTTTTCCTGAGTCCTGTGAGCCTCTCTAGCAAGATAACGAACCTGAGGGGGATGTCATGGGAACCTCTGCTCTTGAGATGATCGGTCAGAAGCATACGTGACAACCTGGATTTGTGATTGGCATCTGAAGGCGGGGGCAGTCATGTGGGACTTAACCTGTGGGATCTGACACTATTGCAGGTGGATAGTGGCAGAATTGAGCTAAATGTGTAAGCCAACTAATCAGCACCTGCTGAGAACTGGAGAATTGCTTGGTGGTGTTGAAAAAACACTCACTGGATTTGTGTAGTTGAGAATATGGGCTCTTGGGTCTACATGGGTTTTCAGTGAGGATGCCACCTCTCACTGGTGTGTGGCTTGAGCTAGTTACCGGACCTCTCCATGCCTGTTTTCTTTTCTTTTCTTTCTTTCTTTCTTTTTTTTTTTTTAGAGAGATTTTATTTATTTACTTTCAGAGAGAGGGAATGGGAGGGAGAAAGAGAGGAAGAGAAACATGAATGTGTGAGAGATATCAGTTACCTCTCACAAGGCCCCCATCTGGGGACCTGGCCTGCAACCCAGGCATGTGCCCTGACTGGGAATTGAACCGGCAGCCTTTCAGTTCACCGACCAGTGCTCAATCCACAGAGCCACACCAGCCAGGACTGTGCCTGTTTTTTTGACTGTCAAATAGTAATAACAGTATAATCCACCTTCTTTTCTTTTTTTAAGATTTTATTTATTTTTAGAGAGGGGAAGGGAGGGAGAAAGAGAGGGAGAGAAGCATTAATCAGTTACCTCTCGCATGCCCCCAACCAGGTACCTGGCCCACAACCCAGGCATGGGCTTTGACTGGGAATCAAACTGGTGACCTTTCGCCAGGTGACACTCAACCCACTGAGCCACACCAGTCAGGGCTGATCCGCCTTCTTTTATTTGTTGAGTTTTACTGAGCTCCTGCTGTGTGCAGGTGTGGTGGTGGCCACTGGGGAGATGGAGCAGTGAACAAACGTATGATCCCTGGTCTTGGAAGGGGGAGTAGAGAGTGTGAACCGAGCAGCAAATAAGGAAAAACAGGACTTGTTGGCAAGCTGCAGATGGCCTGTAAGGAGGCTCAGGGAGGCCTCAGCGTGGTCGAAAGGTGGGAACAGCCTGCTGGGCCAGAGGGACCAAGGTGGGCAGTGCAGAGCAGAATCACTCGTTTGCAGAGTTGTGAGTGGGTGCCCGGCCCTTAGGTGGAGGCGTGGTAACGTTTGCTGTTGGGGATTGCTTTAGTGTCACTGCAGTATCAGGAATATGAGGCAGGAGGCTGGGTTACCTAGAACCTTAATGGGAAGGACACCAAGTCAGGCAATTGGACCTCTTGTTCCCCAAGCAGGTGGCCCTCAGGAATCATGAGGACACAAGCATCCCCGAGACATACAGCCATTCTCCCCAGGGCAGAGTGAGATGAGGATCCCTTTCATCAGAGCTCCGTCCTCAAGACTTACTCACTCCTAAGGCTCCACCTCCAAAAAGCATCACTTTGGGTGATAGATTTCAATATATGAGTTGGAGGGTGGGGCACGCAAACGTTCAGTCTGTAGCAGGGTCCCAAAGTCTGGTCTCTTGGTAAGGTTGGATTTTTAAAAAATATCTGTGTAGCTGGCTGGTATAGCTCAGTGTATTGAGCATCCACCTGCAAACCACGGGGTTGGTTGCTGATTCAATTCCCCAATCTGGGCACGTGCCTGGGTTGCAGGCGAGGTCCCCAGTAGGGGGCGTGTGAGAGGCAACCGCATATTGATGTTTCCCTCTTTTTCTCCCTCCCTTCCCCTCTGCCTAAAAATAAAATAAAATTTAAAAAATCTATGTAGCAAGGAAAGATTCAGGCAATGCAGATGTTTTTGGGGAAAATGTGGAAGTTTTATTCTCAGCTCTCTCCCCACCTCCTCGGAGGTTCCTGCTGGCAGTTTGGCGGGGATCCTTCGAGGCCCCTTTGTTTAGTGGAGTCCATCTGTGCTCTGCATGCTGACCTGTGCTTGGCCTTTTCACTCTGGTTCCCTGGAGATTTTTGCACATCCTGGTGCTTCCCCCAGCAGGGTTAGTTCATTTAGGTAATTTAGAATGTTTTCATTTTTCTGTGGCAAGTCATGGTCATCACACACATGTGTACTACACACACATTTGAAAGTGGAATGGACAAAGCAGAAGGGAAACCTGGAAACCTTCTTGGCTTGCTCTGTGGCCTGAAGGGACAGCACTTGCCCACCGCCACTGGCCATTACTGAGATGGCCACTAACTGGTGGCCTTGTGGCTTTGCTTTTTGTCATCTCTAGAAGATGATGAAATGTGTGTCCTTCTGCACCTGGTGTCTAAAGGAAAATGGGGCCCGTGTGCGGGAATGCCGATAGCGTTCTGGAAAGGCACTCTTAATCTTTGTTTTGGTGGTGGTTTACCGCTTTATCCTCTAGGTCACCTGTACACCAGTAAGTAGGGCAGAGTCGGAATCCCTTGGGCAGAGAAGAGGCGAATGCTCTGAGCTCCAGTGCCCCTTGACTGGTGACAGAAAGGAGGGGACAGGGACATGAATTTGCTCTAGCTGTCATGTTTGAGGATGGCTCCGTTGAGGCTCTGAGGCCGCAGTGTCCTGGAGTGTGCCTCATTGCTGGGCTGAAATCATGGCCTCTGGCAGGCCCTCCAAGTGTGGCCACAGAAGGATTTTCTGATCAGGAAGCCTTTGCATGTGGCTCATTGTGTGTGAACAGCCACCCTTTGTGGCCAGAGATGACACAGCTGATCATTGACTGCCATCGCCATCCTCGTGCTGAAGGAGGGTGGGCACCCAGTGTGGGGCTGAGACACACGATGAGCTTGGAGTCAGCAGGTTTGAGCCCACCTCCACTACCACCAGCTTGGTGACTTCTGAGCACAGTTCGCCACGTGGAAAGTGGGGGCAGGATCTTTCCCACCTTAATGAATTCCGTTGGAAAATTGGGCTAGGTCATTGCCTTGGGGGTGTGGAGGAAGAGCTGGTGGTGTGGTGGTGGCTTCTGTTCTCATTTTCACCTTTGTGTCTGTCTTCTGTTTCCCCAGTCGCCTTTTCTTATTTTCCCTTTCTCCCTCTTTTATAGCTCTACCTGCTCTTTTTGGTCCAGAGGTATGCACACAGACATAGACACACAATATGCATACAGCACGCACACCATACACATACACACATATATACACTATGCACAGTACACTTACACACACATACCCACTTATACATACGTGTATGCACTTGGGAGCTGCTACCAGTTACGTTTGATGCACACATTTCTCCTCTGAAGTACCTTTTTTAAAAAAAATGTGAGCAATTCAAAAACATAGGAAAGTATAAAGAGTAACGTAGTGAATGCCCTCCATTCAGAATTCACAGTTCACATTCTCCATATTGTTGTCTCTTGCTTTCATACTTCAGCCTTTTCTTGGACCCAGGAGCTTCCTTCCCACGTCTGGTTCATTCTTCTCTGTGTGTAGGTGTTCCGCGTCTGGGCTGTGGGGCTGCTTTATGAGGTATTTTTCAAAACTCCTCTGTGTGAGTCATGTTGGCTTTGTGGTCCCATCTTGTCATTGCCACAGTGACTTATCTTGTCACTGTTTGTCCATTTCTTTATTGAGGAACGTGTAGGGTGGTTGCAACTTTTTATGCTTGAAAGTCTTATCAATCACTGTATTGTATACCTCTGCAACCACAATATGTACGTAAATTGAAATGAGAATTTTAAAGGAATTTTTCTTCAGGTTTGAGCGGGCATTACAAATACTTAATTGGTGGAAACAACACAACTATTACAGTTTTTATAAATAACAAACGTAAATGCTAAAAAGCATTGGACATATATCTCTTAAATAGATGGGTTCCTTCCCCATACCCTCCCCCACCACCAGTGAATTCATGTAGTCACAGGTGAATATAACCTACTGCTGGAGTGAGACAGGTCTGTGTCAGTTCTAGTTCTGTTTTTCATTTTAAGTTAAGAAACCTTATTCACATAAATCAGCAGATGGGAATGAATAGGGGTTTGATAGAGCAGTTGCTTCTAATGCCAAGTTATTTACCAACAAATAGAAGAATCACATAAAGATCTAATACGCCCAAAATTTCTGATGATTTACAAGGTGACAACTTGATGAAGTCCCTCCAGTTCCTAATAACAGCTTTACTGAGATAAAATTCACACACTGTTAAAGTCACCCTTTTAAAGTATATAATTCAGTGGTTTTTCCAGAACATGATTAGTTTTATGATATTACAGCCACTGTTGTAACACATATCCTTGTCCCACGTCTCAGATCTTTTAAAAATAATTTTTCCTGTTTTAAAGTGATACAGATTAATTGTAAAAGTGAATAAAATAGAGTTAAAGTAGAAAAAAGTAATACTCTTCCATTGCCTCTTAATCCAGAGGTTTTATTTTGTAGCGTTTATACCTCTGGAGTTAAAACCACACTAAAACGTGGGGGCCCCCTGTGTACAGTGCATCAGGTCATGAAAAGTGCTCCGGAAAAGCGTAAAGCAGAGAAGGGGATTGGGGGAGCTTGGTCAGCAAGCAAGGTGAAGGAGTGGGGGTTGTGAATTTAGAAAGGAGCAACCGGAAAGGCCTTGCTGAGGAGGAAAGACGAGGTAAAGGACCAAGGCAGAACTCTTGGGGAAGAACTTCATACGCGGGTGGAACAGCCAGTGCAAGGGCCCTGGGGTGTGAATAGGCTTCGCAGGTCTGCACTGTATAGGGCCATGCGGCCCATGGGGAGGAGCTTAGAACTTCCTGTAGTGTAATTAGGAGGTCATCAGAAGTGTTTGAGCGGTGGAATGTGGGAAATAGACTTTGGGGGTAGGTGAGAGTGGGGAGGCTGGTGGAGTGGATTACAGCAATCAAGGCTGGAGGTGCTGGTGGCTTTGACCAGGGTGGTGGCCATAGAAACATGTTAGAATCAGGAGCCAGAGAGGAAAAAGGAGAGAAGCCCATTGTATTAATTTCTCACTGAGTAACAAGTTAAAATTTAGCTGTTTATAACAATAAATGCTTATTATCTCACAGTTTCTGTGGGTCTGGAATTTGGGAGTGACTCAGCCAGTGGCTTTGGCTCAGGGTCTCCCATGAGATTGCAGTCCAGCTGTGTGCTGGGCTGCAGGATCTGCTCCCCTGGTAGCTTTCTCATGGGGCTGCAAGTTGTTGCTGGCTGGTGGCTGGAGGTCTCAGTTCCTTGCCAAGTGGACTTCTCCATAGGGCTGGCTGACTGTCCTTACAACATGGAGGCTGGCTTCCCCCGGAGCCTGGGAAGTCCCCCTTCATCCTTTCCACAGTATCTTGATGGTTACACAGGTCAGCCTTATTCAGTATAGGAAGAGTCTATCCGGGAGATGAGAGCCATGGGGGCCCCCTTGGAGGAGGCCCACACCATGCATTTTTTGCCTGTGAGGGGAAACTCTGGGGACTAGTGGGACATAACATGGTTGGACCTTGAAGGTCCCAGGATATAACGTGGGAACGAGGTTGGAGCAGGAGATTCAGGGCCAGTTACCCGTCTCCCACCTGGAAGGCCTTGCAGGGACAGCCTGGCTTCCGTGCTTGGTTCTGCCTTTCCCTGAACCTTCCCTCCAGATGAGTTCCAGCGTCAGGACTCTTGCGGGGGGTGGGGGGTGGGGGTCAGATACGAATGAAGTAATAACTCAGACTCAGAGCTTGGATTTGGGCCGGAGGAGCCGACTTAGCCTCGGGTCAGGGAATGTGTATTCGTCCGCTAGGGCTGCCATAAGCGCCACAAACCGGGTGGCTTAAAACAGCAGACTCTGTTCGTGGTTATGGACGCCAGAAGTCCAAGACCAAGGCCTTAATAGGGTTGGGTCCTTCTGAAGGCTCTAGGGAGGGTCCTTCCTTGCTCCTTTCAGATTCTGGTGGCTCTGGGCGTTCGTCGGCTTAGAACCACATCACTGCAGTCTCTGCCTCGGTCTTCACGCTTCCTCCTTCTGTGTGGGTCTCTGTGTCCCAGTCTCCCTCTTTCTCTTACGGAGACTGCGAACTAGATTTAGGGCCCACCCTACCGTAGTCTGACCTCCTGTTTACTTTTGTGAAGACCCTGTTTTTGAATAAGGGCACGTGCACATTTACCAGGGGTTAGGACTGGGACATATCCTTCTGGGAAACAACTCAACCTGCTAGAGAAGGAAGCAGTGTTGGAGTTGAGTACTAGAAGAGTCCCTGGGCAGGGAGGAGAGGTCCTGGAGAGGGAAGGGTGTTTGGGTACGTGCAGAGGTGGAGCTGGCTGGGTGGAAGGGCTGAGGCCTGGAGTGCAAGTGGGAGGAACAGCCCATGATGGCTTCTCGCCGGATGGAGCTTTTCTCAGGATTGAACCTCTTCAGCCACCTGATGCTCCCACTGGATTGTGATAAGCCTTAATCTATAACTATGTTATGTTTTGTTTTTAATAACTAGGAAACTACTTTGCTTCACACTTTTTCATGGGAGGTGAGAAATTTGACACCCCCCACCCTGAAGGTTACCTCTTTGGAGAAAACATGGATTTGAACTTCCTGGGCAATCGCCCAGTCCAGGTGGGTCTTGCAGGGCTGGGTGTGTGGGTGGTGGGGGTGAGACCTTGGGCTTCAGGCATCCGTGTCCCAGCTGCAAGGACAGGTGGGCTCTGAGTTACCCCAACCGGGCAGAGCTGCCAGCTGGATGTGTGCACATGACGTGTGCATGTGGTGTGTCCTGGTGATGCTCCTTTAGAGGCGGAGGGACAAAAATGGGTCACTGGGGACAGAACACCTGCTATTGAATCTGGTGCATCCATGCTCTGGGGTTACAGAAGGTTATGGTTTTGATCTCAGGCCTCTTGGACGACTTTCTTTGAAAAGAAAAAAAAAGAACATCCATGTTCCATGGAACAGTGGACAAGAGATATGATCCAAAGGAGAAATGCAAATGGCTGGTGAATATTTTTTACAAGTTCGCCTTTACTGGTCACCAGAGAAGCACACGTTCATTTGTTGTGTTCCATTTGTTCAGTGTACGTTTGGCGCTTACTGTGTTCCTGGGACCCTTCCAGGGGACAGAGGACAGATCCTGCCCGTTCCCTAGCAGGACATGCAGACAATAAAGAAGAGAACAGTTGACAAATGGAGACTGAAAAGAGAGAGGGGGGACAGGAGAGGGCTCTTGAGGGGGAACGCTGAATGGAAATTCAGTCCCCAGTGTGAGTGAGGGGCCAGGTGGGAAGCCTCCCTCTCAGGAGACACTGGAACCCATCCCCTGAGTCTGCCGAGTCCTGGGGTCTCCCTGGCCTAGCTTGAGAGGTCCCCTGAACCGAGGAGGGTTCTTCAGGCTGTTTCAGCCATAGAGCAGCTGGTTGACACGGAGCCTTGATCCTAATGGATGAGAGGCTGGGGACTAGGGCCCAGAGTGCTGGCCTCTGCCACCCTCCCAGGTCCATGAGAATGAGGACAGAAGCTTGCCTTCCGCATCTTTGAAGCCTCAGTTTCGACCCAGGACCTGGCTCTTACAGGCCTCCTATAAGTCTGTTTTTTTGCTGTGTTTTTTTTTTTTTTAACTTTTACTTCAAGACCACCATAGATTCACTTGCAGTTGTAAGAAATAATGCAGGGAGATCCCATATGCCCTTTACCCAGTTTTCCCTGGTGATGGTATCTTATAAAACTCTAGTGTGTTCTCACAAGCAGGAAATTGACATTGATGCATCCACGTTTTCCAGATGCAACCAGTTTTACAGCACTTGTATTGTGTGTGCACATACGTGTGCATATGTCCTTCCCCATATCCTTATTGACCATCGACCTTGAATGGAAAGTCCGCCTTGTTCAGGGCAGCGGTGGGCTGTCAAGTCCCACCTCTGGGAACGAGGCCTGAGAGCCCCAACCTTAATTGCTCCCCACAGATCCCTCAGGTCAGGTCACATTCACTGAGAGTCCTTCCTCATGGACCATGAATAGAGGGACCATGGCCACATGACCAGAATCCTTCAGGGTGCTCTGGTCCCAGCTCTCCATTGTGCTGGCCGTGTAGCCTGCAGTTTACTTTGATGTGAATGAGGATAATGTCATCCAGTGGTCGGCATGAGGGCCGTGGAACACGTTGGGGGTACTTGGATTATCCCTGTTTCCTGTCCTCCACCATGCTGGGGAGTCATCTGGGATTGCTTTGGGTTTTTCCCATCTAGTTTCCTTATGTCACCCCGGCCCCTCATGAGCCGGTGAAGACACTGAGGAGCCTGGTGAACATCCGAAAAGACTCACTCCGTCTTGTAAGGTAACCCTCCAGCCCACCATGTTCTTTAAACTAGGGGCCCTCAGCCGGTGACTGTACCCCAGTGATGTTGGGCTGTATCTGGAGACATTTTTGGTTGTCACTGCTGGATGGGGTGGGGGGGGGTTGTTCCTGGTATCTAGCAGGCAGAGACCAGGGGCGTTGTGAAATACCCCCCAGTGCACAGGATGCTCCCACAACCAAGAATGATGCAGGTCTGACTGTCAAGGTTGAGAAAGCACTTTAAACCTGAAAGACCTGAGACTTCGGGGGCTGTCTCTAAACCAAGAGAATTTGTTTCCTTTTCTGTGGGTGGGAGACAAAGGAAGGAGAACCCTGCCTTCTTGAGCCTTATTGTCCAAACAGGGAGTGGGCCTCCACGTTTCTAGAAAGGTGGGATACAGCCAGGCAGCCAACTCAGGGGTCCCTCAGGATATGGTGTGCACTGTGCAAGGTGGGCATGCTCTTGCAGGCGTGGCCCCTGACCTACTGCCCGTCCATTTGGCTCCCTGGCAGGTACAAAGACGGTGCCGACAGCCCCACCGAGGACAGCGAGAAGCCCCGAGTCCTCTACAGCCTGGAATTCACCTTCGATGCTGATGCTCGGGTGGCCATCACCATTTACTGCCAGGCAGTGGAGGAATTTCTAAATGGAATGGCCGTGTGAGTCCCTGTGGTGCATGGTAGGCCCAAGGTGGCAGGGCAGGGCCCCAGTAGCTCTGTGTCTGTCTGAATTACATATTTGAACTTCCAGAGATTTTATTTGAAATAAGGGTCATTTGGGTCCCCAAAATTGGAAATCTGCAACTTCTGCACAACTACAGAAGTGCTGGCCCGCCTCCAGGCTGTGGGGCCAGACTCAGATGGGCAGAAATGCGCCCATCTCTTTCCAGTGGGAGAAAACCACTTGGAGCCCAGATTTGATATGAGGATGGAGCGGTGGTTGAGAGCTCTGGCTTCGAGTCTTTCTGCACACGAGCAACCCGCAGTGCCAGTTTCTCAGGCCAGACGTGCAAGGCTCTTGTCCTAGAGAACATCCTTTGTCCTAGAGACAGAGAGATAGAAGCCCAAGGGATAGAAGCAGGTGGAGTAGGGGTGGAGGGGAGTGGGCAAGAGTTGCGTGTTGGATTCCTGCACGAATTGAAAATGTGTGTACTCTTTGACCCAGCTATTCCTTTTTTGGGAATTCATTTTGGGGGCATACTTGCATGTGTGGCTAAGAGGTATGCAGAAGAGAGCCCTGGAAGCATTGTTTGGAAAAGCAAAAACACTGGAGACCTCCTGGTGTCCGCCAGTAGGGACCTGATTGACTCACAGTAAAACTGCAGTGGAACAAATGGAGCATTCAGAGGACATGACATCTCTATATGTGGTGGCTTGGGACAGCTCAGGTGCATGAGTAATGAAGGAGCAGAGTGTAGGTGGGCTGCTATTGGAAAATTAAAGAAGAGACACTCGCATATACAGGTGTAAATCTATCTTAACTCTCCCAGGAGTGATATTTGGGTTGTGGATGGGCAGAGAAGCAGCAGGTGGCTGGGAGCAAACAAGGGTGCAGGCATGGTGGGGGAGGGTACTTGATACCGTGTACATTTTTGTACCGTATTTGTTCAGAATAGTCAACAAACCATAATAAAAAGCCTTATCTGTAAAGGTAGCCAAGTTACCCAGAGGGCGTGGGCTCTGGAATACTCATAAAACCAGACTGGACCTGGGCAGAACTGGAGGCCTTGGAGGTCCTTGGGCCGTGAGGGCCCTGTGGCCACATAGGCGGGCTTCCTGCCCCACCAGAGAGGGGCTGGGAATTGCAGGGTGGGACCTGCAAGTCAGGTTTCTACTAGGTGCCCCAAAAGACCAGTGTCTGCCAGCTCTTGTCTCAGTGGTCCCGTGACGGTGGGGCTCTCCCCAAGGGTGGGATACAGCAGAGCATTTGCTCCTGACAGAGTTT
Organism: Mormoops blainvillei; assembly: GCA_004026545.1. Lineage (NCBI taxonomy): Eukaryota > Metazoa > Chordata > Mammalia > Chiroptera > Mormoopidae > Mormoops > Mormoops blainvillei. The sequence goes on along the minus strand of PVJD01009362.1, from coordinate 18,442 downwards.
TGCCATCCTTTCTCTCGGCCGTCCCTTCAGGTACAGCCCCAAAAGCCCTGCCCTGCAGTCCGAGACCGTCCACTATAAGAGGGGGGTGAGCCAGCAGTTCTCCCTGCCTTCCTTCAAGATCGACTTCTCAGAGTGGAAGGACGATGAGGTAACCTCCTTGCTGGAACCCCCTTTCCCCTGGCCCCTTGCCTGAATTTCCACTTCTTTGTGGGGGCAAGCACAGTGGGGTGTTTGTTCAGATTCCTCACATGGTTGATAAGCTACAGGTGTGGCTGCTGACCAAGGTGCGTATACTCCTTTGATGACGCACTGCACTGTGGAGTGTGGTTCGGTCCAGGTGTTGGCTGGACTGGATGATTGAGGTGAGAAGGCAGCAGCAGAGGCTTTGGTACCCAGCTTTGGTGCAGGTACAGTCTCGGGACCACGAGACTGCAGCGTGGCAGGATCCCTTCCACCTAGTGGTTCCATAGCTAGGGACGGTAGTTTATAGGCTGTAAAGGGTGTTTATCGCAGCTCTATCTGTAATAGTAAAAATTGGAAAAACAACTTACACGTCCATCTCTGATGTTACAGAAACCACCCATATATATATGGGCACCCTATTTCACATCTGTTATGGGACGCCATGCAGCTTTAAAGCACGTGAAAGACATCTTTGTGTACTGTACATGCTGATGTACAAGCCTTCAGGGCTTGGAGAAGAGCAAATGCACAAAACCATTTCCCCAGGTATATTGTATGTGCATATAATCCTTGAGGAGAAACCAGAAAAGGTACTCATCAAGCTGAAGACAGTGGTTATTTCTGCAGAGGGCTGAGGTATAAGGAAGAAAGTTATATAATACACACCCTATACATGTATAGTTGACCCTTTGTATCTATGGGTTCTGCATTCACAGATTCAACATGGATGAAAAATATATTTTTTTACTTTTTAAAATTATATTTTATTGATTATGCTACTACAGTTGTCCCAGTTTTGAAAACTGTTTTTTAAAAAATACTGTGTTGCTGCTGTGTACTATGTAGTTAGGCCTATGATGGGATGTCCATGTCTGAACTTATACAGACTTTGTTTTTTTATCGTTATTCCTTAAACAATACAGAATATTTATATAGCATTTACATTGTATTAGCTATTGTAAGTAATCTAGAGATGACTGAAAGTATACGGGAGGATGCCTGTAGGTATATGCAGATACTACTCTATTTTACTTAAGGGACTTGAACATCCGAGGAGGGCCCAGTCCCCCACGGGTACTGAGGAGCAGACTGTACAGTGTATCAACGCTGTATACACTTCTCAATTATTTTGTTCCATTGTTTAACAGTTTATTAAGGTATAATTTATGTATTATAAAACTTGTCCATTGTTCAGCTCAGTGACTTTAGTAATCTAAATCACAGTCATCACCAGTCCAGTTTTAGAATCTAGTTTCCGTCCTTATAGGGCCCCTTGTGCCCATTTAATCCCTGTTCCTACCCCGTAGTCCCTGGCAAACACTCGTTTACTCTCTGTCTCTCTGGATTTGCCTATTCTGGACATTTCATATGAACAGAATCATATACTATTTGGCCTTTTGTATCTGGCTTCTTTCACTGGGCTACTGTTTGGCTACTGGCTATTATGAATAATGGTGCTATTTTGTATACAAGTTTTTGTGAATGCATGTTTTCATTTTTCTTGGCCACAGTTTGCTTTACAATTTAATATAAAATTCTTTTCAGACCTTTTTTTAAAAAATAGTTTTAGGTTCACAGCAAAATTAAGAGATAAGATATGACAATTTGCCTACCTGGCCTGACACATGTATAATTTTTATATTTTTATGGAATCATATTGTGGACATCTTTCTAGGGCAGTACTTGTAGACTTCCTTGCAACTGGAGTAGTTTCTTTGCTAGTTTTCCCTGCCAGCCCCCTTTCGGGGTTCCATTTATTTCAGCCAAAGCCACGTCCTTTTCTTCCTGTGCCCTTTGTTTTTTCCTTATTTCCTGGTGTCCATCCTGCCTGGGGCTTGCAAAGACCCTGCCTGGTTGGCTTGCCTGTGCCGGAAGACCCCAAGGGTGCCCAGGGTGTGAGGCCCCGACCAGGGCCATGAAGGGGGAGGGTGAAGTGTGAGCCAAGAATCCTGTCAATCATTTATGCTGACACCAGCTGCCTGGCTCTTTTTCCTGACCTAGGGGGCTGCTTTTTCCTAAGAAATCTTCTCTCCTTGCAGCCAAGAGGGAGAACAACCCAGGTGTCCATTGAGAAATGACCAGATAAACCATGTGGTCTAGCCATGCAGCAGAACTTTACCCAGTCTTGAAAAGGAAGGAAGAACTGACGTGCTGTCACATGGGTGAACCTGGAAAACATGATGAGGGGAAGAAGCCAGGCACAAAAGACAGATACTATATGATTCCGTTTCTGTGCAATGTCCGGAACAGGCAATGGGAATAATTGCTTAATGGCGAGGAGTTCCTGTTTGGGACGGTAAAAACATTCTAGAGCTGGATGGCGGTGATGGTTGCATGACCTTATGAATGTACTTAGTGCCAATAAATTGAACACAAATTTGCCATTTTAATCATTTTTATCTTTTACCACAAAAAGAGAAAAAGGACAGCCAGGCCTCTGTCCTCTTCACTGTTTTGTCTGTCTTTGCAAGCTCTGCTACAACGCCATCCTCCCACGCCTTCTCCCTCCAGCTCAGCCTGACTGTCTCATCTCACTTTTTTCCTCAGTTGAACTTTGACCTGGACCGGGGAGTATTTCCAGTGGTCATTCAGGCTATAGTGGATGAAGGAGATGGTGAGAGTTCTTTCTTCTTCCATGTTCTCTTCTAGCCTGTGGACCTTGCAGGAAGAATCCACTTCCTGAGGCCCTCCTCCCCTCAGTCAGCAGGAAGGAGTTTATCCAGAATTGATGAAGGTTGTGAGAGCCTCGCTAACAGGTTCAGGGCTGTGGGGCTCAAGCAGCTAGCTCGCCATCTCCTCTCTGGGGCCCCCTTAGTGCTTCTTCCACCCCGGGTTGTGGGGCCTCATTCCAACTCAAGAATTCCTGGCCAGCCTGTCCCCCACCCCGCAGCGGCAAGTCCCTATGGCAAAGCCTTGTTTTCACTGAGTAACAGCAGCTAGACAGGCCTCCAGTTCTGTTGTCCACCCACGGTGGAATGAGGGGGACAGCAGAGAGCCTCAGGGAGCTTTGATATGCCCTCCTCAGGCCACACAGATTCCCTCGCCAACCCAGCCGGTCCTGCCAGGTCTCTTCTACTTCTGTGGTCTTCAGGCCCCTAGCCTCGGGTGTGAATTCTGGAGCTCTGCCAGGTCGGGCTCATCCCCAGGCCCACTGGTGGGGTCTGGCTCCTTGGCCCTGCCTGAAATGTCCCTCCTGTGCAGAGTGGGACAACAGGCGCCAAGTCAGCATCCAGCAGTTAAGAGTGGCTGCTTTGGAGGAGGGGTGAGGTGGGAGCCAGAGGGAGGCGAGAGCCCCCAGGCAGAGGAAGGCAGAGGAAGGAGGAGCCCTCCACAGGTTCGGGGCCTGCAGGCTGAGAGCGTGGGAGAGCATCTGCTGAGAGGAAGGAGAAGGAAGCTGGGGGGTGGGGGGGGCAGGTCAGTGCTCTCAGTGCTTTCTCCTCTCTCTCCTGGGCAGTTGTGGAGGTGACCGGCCATGCCCATGTGCTGCTGGCTGCCTTTGAGAAGGTAAGTGCCATCCTGCACCTTGACCTGGGGGCTGTGGTGTTTTGAGATCAGAGGTCTGGGGGTCAAGCCAGGCCCAGGGCACATGGAAGATTCCCCAGTCATTCCAGGCTCCAGGGGAAATGATGCCTCCCAGGAGGCTGGGCCTTCAAGTCTAGCGTTACCATCAGGAGGCTTTTCAAGGGCATGTTCTGGGGAGGCCAGCACACTGGAAGTCCCTATAATCTGCCAGCACAGGGGCGGGATACCCACGTGGAGAGCTCTGGTCGAACTAGCTTTCCTCTGGGATTCAGAAGGATCATCCAGGGACATCAGCTCCTAGGGCCGTGGCCTTTCCCACCAGACCCAGGATCCTGGGTATCATTGGGACTTCTCAGTCTCCACCTGGTCCTCAAATGTTCACAGGTGGTCCTGCCTTGCCTCCAGAAGAGTGTATCACCCTGGTCACTTGGGGCTGGGCAGACCTCCCTCCCCACCAGGGCCTTCCTGACCTTTGGGCAGATATTTGTTGAACTCATCTGAGGTCTGTGAGGGCAGCATGGCCCCTGGTTTGTCATATCCTCAACATGAAGTAGGTACCTAGTGAATGCTGGTCGGATGGACAAGGACCATGCTTAGCATGGTCCTAGACCCTCTGTGGGTGGTGGAGGGAAAAGACACCCAGGCTCTTCTGAGGGCCCCAGCTAGGGATGCCCCATGTGTAAAAGAGGCCGTTTATGTGGAGTGATTCATTTAATATTACCTGTAGCTAGTGTCACATGCTTCTAGCATAGGTGTTTGCCCCTCCTTTCCACATAGACCTGAGTCCCCGGGCTGTGTTTATACGGTGCGGCTTTGGTGGTCAGGGTGGTCTGCCATGCCAGTGTCTCCTCATTAGGACATTGCTGAGTCTAGAGACAGTCCCAATCTCCTGTCACTACTGGTCCTGGGGCCAGACAGTTCTGTGTGTCCGTCCATGCAGTGAGGGATGCGTGGCTGTGTTGGGACAGAGTCCCTGCCCACCAAGACCCTTACCAGAGGTAGTGGGACGTGTCCTGTGTTTGAAAATGTCGTGCCTGACACGCCCTACCCCCAGCGCTCTGTGACGTGGGTTGGTGCTCTGCAGCTGTATAGTGTTTTCAGCACCAGCCCGTGGCCTACGTGGATGGGCGTCAAGGACCCCACAAGGAAACCAGGCTCAGGCTGCTTGTTCTGGAGTTCGCACCACTCCTGGGCATCCTGCTGACCCCCAGCTTCTTCAGCCGGCGTATGTCTGCAGCCCCAAGAGCCCTAAGTGCGGAGCCTGGCCCATTCCTGTGATCTGGGCTGTTCCAGAGGCCCAGGGAGTCATAGCTGGGCCTGCGACCTTCCTGGCCCATTTGCCCAGTGCTTCCCCTGGCCTCCTGGCGCTGTGGTAGCACCAAGTGCTCCGGGCAGAGATTGACCTTCTCCCTCTGCAGTTCTGGGATTACCAGCTCTGGTCCTCAAGCCTGGCCTGTTGGAAGAGATAGTAACTCTTTACCCATCTGCTTCTCTGCCCGAGGTGGATGATCTTTCGTCAGCAAACATTCCATTGTGTGCTTCCAGTTTAGAACCCGGTGAGAAACTGCATTATTTTTGGAGTCCAACGTACTAGAAACTTCTGTAGGATCCCGTCAGCTTTGCCAGAAAATGCCAAGTGCTAGTTCCAGTTAACTCAGAAGGATAACTGGTATTGTTACAAGATCTCAGATCTCATACCTTAATTAACCTTGTAAACTCTGAGCAGTAGGTCTGCCCAGATACCACTGAAGGTGTCTGCTCTATTTTTCTCTTACAGTTTTTGGACCTTTGCGTGCATGCATGTGCATATTCTTGTGCTGCATTTTTGAGTAGATCAGGCCCTTTACTGGCCAGATCTGGTGTCTCTCGCTGTCCAGGTGCTGCTTCTTACCATTGTGGAGGCCGTTGTCCGTCATCGGAAGTTGGCTAATGGTAGTAAACTTGAGTATGCCTGGGACCTACCAGGGAGAATTTGGTTTTGTAGGTCAGGGTGGGACCCAGAAGGCAATATCTTTAGAAGGTTCTCTGGGCAGTGTCGAGGACAGGTCAGGGGCCACATTTGAGAAAACCCGGCCTGGCTCTTTAGTCTTCACATGGTCCCTCTCTTTTCTAGCCACGGATGCGGAGTGACCGAGGAAGGGCCTGTAGCCGGCTGAGCAGCGCCAGCATGTCAAGTTAACCTCTGTGTTTTTCTCCCTGCAGCATGTCGACGGTAGCTTCTCTGTGAAACCGCTAAAGCAGAAGCAAATTGTAAGTCTCTCAGAGGAAATGTCGTGAACCCTTTTGATTTAAAAGACACACATATACCCAATCCAGTAGTCTCCATGGATTCGTCTCCCTTCTCACCATGGTTGCAGTTGAAGTAGCTGATGATGGGTCTGTTGACTTGTTTGTCATCGCTATGGGCTCTGGGATGTCAGGGTCAGGGTCGTTGGGTACATGCGTGTGTGCTGCACAGCCACCATGTACAACAGCGTTGACTGTTGTAGGCCCCCTGTCTTGTCCAGTGTGAACGTAGTAAGCTTTCAGTAAATGCTTGCCGCGTGAATGAATGGACTGAGGAAGGAAGAAAACAGGAAGCTAAGACTGCAGTCTCTCCATCTCCTACTCCTTTCAAATTGCAGAAAATACCTCAGTGTCGGGCAAAAAGGGATTTACATAATATTTGAGAGGAAAGATGGAACATCCTGGAACAAGTGGGAGCTATAGAGAAGTACAGCTTTTCCTTGGGGTCTGTAATTCCATGATCCTCCACCAGGATGAATTATTCCTGGTGGCACCCCACACTGTGAAAATTTAGAGGATGGGTCCCCTGAACTGTGCCATATTGGATCTTGATATTGAGACTGATTTTAACAATGACCATGGTGGGGGTCTGTTTCCAAATCCATGATTAGGTTATCCTTGTGTGTAGGTGCTCAGATGTATAAGCCACAACCCAGGAATGGTGTTGGTTAGGTTTTCCAAAGAGGGGTAAGGCCCTGGCTGGTGTGGCTCAGAGGACTGAGCGCCAGCCTGCGAACCAAAGGGTCGCCAGTTCATTTCCCATTCTCAGGTACATGCCTGGGTGTGGGGCCAGGTCCCCAGTAGGGGGTGTACAAGAGGCAACCACACATTGATGTTTCTCTCCCTCTCTTCCTCCCTTCCCCTCTAAAAATAAATAAATAAAATCTTTTAAAAAAGAAAAAAAAGAAAGAAGGGTAAAGAGAACTCTGGCAGATCCAGCCCCTGAGGGTCGCGGAAGGCCTAGAAACCCTAGCGGTGGTCAGGACACTCGTCTTGGGAGAGCCGACTGGCAGGCCTGTGGCTCTCAGGAGGAGTGTCTGTGGTCCATAGAACTGCGGGAAACACAGAAGCTCAGACCACTTCTGAACGTGGCCATCCTGAAGCCTGAACCTGGTCCTGCTTGTGGGGCTGGTGATGGGTGGGTCTGAAGTTTTTTCCTCTAGTAGACTGGGGACAGTAAGAGCTGCAGAGAGTATGGTTTCTAGGCCTGTGTGGATCTTGGCTTCAGGCCCTCTCTGGTGGACAGGACCACCTGGGCCCCAGCCTTACTGCCTGTGCTACTAGTTGGGCTAGGCAGGCAGCACGCCCTCCCTGACCCTTTCCTGGCATTGGACCCACTCCCGGGGGTTGGGGCAGGACGGAATGCCCAACTGTGCCTGCTACCAGAACCTGAACCTGGCATGTGAGAGGTGGTGTTAGTCCAGGTATGTGTAGAGGAGCCCTCGAATGGGGGCTGTCAAGTGCCCATATATCTCTCTGCTCTCCAGGTAGACCGGGTCAGCTACCTGCTACAGGAGATCTATGGCATCGAGAATAAGAACAACCAGGAGACGAAGGTATGTACTTATGGGGAGCACGTGCCAGACCCCCCGCTGGCCTCCTTCCCCAGCTTTCCTGCCACTTGCACGGAAGCAGGCTCATGGGAGTGACTTGCCTGGGGCCCCCAGCCCTGGCCAGGACCCTGCAGGTTGATGAGCCAGCTTCCTTCCATGCCTTCCCCGGGGGCCTGGGACTCCACATTCCATCATTTTTCCTTAATTTTTAAAAAGAGTTAACAGAGTTAAAGGACATTTTCTCCTTTTTTCAGCAAATTCACTGGCTTGTTACCATCGTTGGGGTGCTGGCCATGATGTCAGCCAGGGCACATGGAGTCCCCTCTTGCCTGATTGGGCTTAACCAGTGCTGCCTTGGCTTTTCTGTTCTCACAACCAGCGGTTGAGCCTTGCTGTGCCCTGCCGTTTGGCTCCTCCGCAGACTGGAGTACCTGTTGTTATATGGAGAGAGGGATGCTCCTTTGGGTATCTGTGACCGCATGATGGCTGCCAGCGGTATCTGGCACAGCCAGGAAGGGTAGCAGAGAATCAACCCATGCCTTTGTCACTGTTCTTAAAGGTACACAGGGCTCTGGCCGGTGTGGCTCAGTTGGTTGGAGCATCATTCCGTATACCGAAAGGTTGGGGGTTCCATTTCTGGTTAGGGCACATACCTAGGTTGTGGGTTCAAGCCCTGGTCAGGGAGCGTTTGGGAGGCAACCAGTCGTTTCTCTCATATTGGTGTCTCTCTTTCTCTATTCCTTCCTCTCTTTCTAAAAACAATGAAAAAAATTCCTCAAGTATGGATTTAAAAAAAAAAAAAGCACACAGGCAGAAATGAAAGAGCTGCCTCTTTTTAAAAATCTCCAGAAGTCTCATGCCAGCTGGAACTGGTCAGAAGCAGGAGAGGGCAGCTTGGTCAGGCCCTGAGCCCCAGATGATTACTGTCTGCTCGGCTCGCACGTTTTACACCAGAGATCAGCTGACTTTCTGTAAAGGGCCAGGTAGTGAATATTTTCAACTTCACTGGCTCTGCGTGTGTCCGTTGGATCTCTTCAGTGCCACCGATAGAGTGCAGAAGCAGCCACAGGCAATATGGAAACAATGGGGCACAGCTGTACTTTGATAAAACTTTATTTACAGAAACAGACTGGGCCATGGCTTGCTGATCCCTGTTTTGGAATGTTGCCGTCTCGATCCAGATTTTGTTTTCCCAAAGCTACCATTACTTGATGAAAATGTTTCAAACAAATTAGACTTCTCTGATTTTTGTTTGTTTGTTCATTTTAACCAAATAAATGGGTACCTTCTGGAAGATGTGTTCCATAGCGTTGCGTCTTTTCCACATTTTCTTTTTGTTTCTGAGGAATAGAAATAGACCTCAGTTCCTTGATTTGGGGAGTGTGTTAGGGTGGGGCTACAGATTCTCCACTTAGCTGTGGGGAGGGCTTGGGCTGGATCTGAGCCTGGCGCCCAGGGAGCATGACTCTGGGCTGAGTCTGCCGAGGCACCCTACTCTGCAGTGACCTCCCTGCACCCTCTTGGGCTTCCCTTTGCCACCACAGCAGTCCCCTGAGGAAGTGGAGGTGGCTAGTGGGGCAGCCAGAGGCAGGAAGGCCTCCTCCCTGTTCCTTAGCTGGCCCCCAGGCTCTGGCTCTCAGAAGACCACTGACCCTCAGACCCTCATTGTACCTGCAGCCTTCAGACGAGGAGAACAGCGACAACAGCAATGAGTGCGTGGTATGCCTGTCAGACTTGCGGGACACACTGATCCTGCCCTGCCGCCACCTGTGCCTGTGCAACTCCTGTGCCGACACACTGCGCTACCAGGCCAGCAACTGCCCCATCTGCCGGCTGCGTGAGTGGGGACCCTGCACCAGGGCAGCCACGGGTCAGGGGCTAAGAATGACAGAGGCTGCCCTGGCTGGTGTCGCTCAGTGGATTGAGCACTGACCTGCAAGCCAAAGATTTGCAGGTTCCATTCCTGGTTAGGGCACATACCTGGGTTGCGGGCCAGGTCCCCAGTAGTGGGCATGTGAGAGGCAGCCACACATTTGAAATTTCTCTCCCTCTTTCTCCACCCCCGACCCCTCTCTAAAAATAAATAAATAAAAATCTTTAAAAAAAAAGAATGACAGAGGCTGTCAGCCTCCCACTTGGCTCAATGAATTGGAACCTGGTTTTTAGTATAGGTAGTTAACACCCACAGCAACTCCGCAGGCATGTGAATGGTTCAGATCCTCAAAGGTCTGCCTCTAGGCAATTAAGGCTTTCAGAACGGCCAGGATGGGTGTTCCAGTGCAGGTGTTTGCAGTGACATTAGAACTGGACAGCAATTGATCAATGAGTCAAATCTTTATGTTAAAGATAATGTGGAAAATATTTTGATTGACAATTACAGTGAAATGAAAAGGGTGATCAGGGAATTAAATTTGTTTTTCTGGAGCACTCCAGACATTTTTTTTTCAGTCAAAAGTCATGACGTTGGTCATAAATCTGAATAAAATATTTGTCTTCCAGTAGAAGGAGTCTAAACATTCTCAGGGTACAAGTCCTGCTGGGTCAACATGAGAGTGTAGTGGGCAGGGAGAGCGCCTGCCTGGGGGAGCTGTGGGACATTTTATGTGGGAGGTAAATGATGGCTTTTTAGAACTTGGTCTTTCTGCCGTTTCACGCATTGGCTGCTAAGGTTCCACGGTTCCACCTCCAAGCTCTGAGCCGGGACATGTGGTCCTGAGCTGGCCCGTTCACTGCCTTGGCGCTCGGAGGGAACTGCCCAAGGTCCCAGCTAGTGAGGGGCAGAGGCATAGTTTCAACAGGGGTCTGACCCAGAGCCCATAGTCCTGCCCCCGCTGCACCAGCACATCACAGGGTTGTCCCCCCAGGATGGCCAGGCGCGCCATCAAAAGGGCATGTAGGTGCAAGGGCCATGGGGCAGGCTGGGCGTGTGGAAGCGGAGGATGAGGCTGTGTGATCGGGGGTGGGGGGTCCAGAGCCCAGGAGGAAGCCCCAGACTCAATAGGACATTGGGGGCTGTGCACCGGGCCTGGAGAGATGGGCACCAGGGCTCTACCCAGCATATTTGGAGTATATCTGGGAGCGCAGTGGCCTCTGCTGCCTGGGGGGTTTGCTGGGAGCAGAGGAGTAGGAAGGCAGGGCAGGGAGGCCTTGGAGGGCAGCAGGGTCCCGAGCTGGAGCTGAACTCCAGCCTCCCCAGCTTGCTCTGGTCTTCTGGGCATCGTCCAGAGGCCCGGGAGCAGGGGCCCCAGGGCCGGCATTTGTAGCGCTTGGGCTGGCAAGTTGGGCCAGGGCCATTGTCCATGAGGCCTGCAGCCTAGGGCGGCTGCTTTCAACACTGGGGACTCAGTTGTCTTTCATCTTGTTGCGGGGATGCGCTCGGTATACTTGTCACTTGTGTGTATGACGTGCACTTTTCACCGAACCATGTCTAACAAACCTTGCACTTCTGTTAGTGAAACTGACACTACAGGGTGACTAGTAGCTTATGTTCTAATTTATTTTTCCAATGCCCCAGTCATCAATGCTGCTTCTAGTTTTCCCAGCGTAGACATTGTGCCATCATAAATGTTCACATATATATATGTCTGCCTGCCTGTTGGTCAGTATAACTTCCAGGAAGAGACTCGGGGTATTCAGGGCTCACTGTGTGCTTTTAAAAGCTGGTTGGCAGGTGTAACTTGCGAGCACATTCACTGTCTAGTGTGACAGGTATGAGGCTGGCTACTCCCTGCCCGCTGCCCCTAAAAGCTCCATTCGAGCTGGGGCAGCGCTGTCCTGGCTTCTCTGTCTTCCTTGGGGGGATGTTTTGTTATGACCGTTCTGCCTGAACTGGAAATGTGGCTTGTCCTGGGACTGCTGTGGTGTGAGTGGGTGGTCAGTGTCCCCAGAGGTTGGAGGGTCTCAGTGGTGCTGGAACTGGCTGCTCTTTGCCTGACATCAACCCCTCCCTTCTGCCACAGCTTTCCGGGCCCTTCTGCAGATCCGGGCAGTGAGGAAGAAGCCGGGAGCCCTGTCCCCCGTCTCCTTCAGCCCCGTCCTGGCCCAGGGCATGGATCATGACGAGCACTCTGTAAGTTCCTCTTCCTTCCTGCATTAGGAGTGTAGGGGTGGGAGAGGAAGGGCTCTGGAGGAAGCCCCTGCCACTGTGCAGGGCCCGCCAGGCATCCAGATGCCTCAGGGCTTGCCTTTGTGTTAGGACAGTGTCTGGCTCCCAGAGGGGCTGGGTTGGTCAGGTGTCTGGAAGGAGGCTACCTGGGCCCTGCACTCGGGGTAGTACCTGGCCAGGACCAAGACCGCCTGGCCAGCACCAGCACCTGCTGGCTCTCTGGATATTTGTCCTCTGCCCAGCATAGCTCCCAGGTCGCTGTGAGGCTGCATGGGGTGATCTGGGCTGCTAGGATTGCTGGCAGTGGCAGGTGCCCCTTCACAGAGCTTGAACCACAGTGTCTGTCACTATTACTCCACCAAGCCACACAGCCAGGGGCACTCTGCGTCTTGGGAAGTGTGGTTTCCTTCACCAGGGGGCTGTGACACACCCTCTGTGCATTCTCTGCCACCTCTCTCCAGCCTGGGCACACAGGTGGGCACCTCAGCAACTGTCCACTGCCCTTGCTCCCAAGAAACCGTGAGCTGGACCTTGCTGCAGGCAGATGAGGCGTGTTGGACTCTGGCTTCGGGGACCTCGTGAGAGAGATGGGCAGACATGAAGAGACTTAGAAATCAGATATGTACGGGCAGAGATAGAGAGGTGGAGAGACAGATGGGCAGAGAGAAATGTGGAGGCACAAAGACAGGGGGTTAGAGAGACACAAAAGCAGAGAGATGTGGAGACACAGATAGGGCAGCAGACAAACGGAGGGGGAAGAGAGAGAGAGATGCAGAGACACAGTAGGGAGTCACAGGAGGGACAGAAGTGAAAGGGAGATACTTAAGAGATGGACAGACAGAAAGAGATGGAAAGAGACATGGAGAGAGACAGACAGAGACAAGGATGGGGGTAGAAAGCAGAGGCTGAGGTGGACAGATGGGGGAGGGAGGACCAGGGAATAGGTGTGGGGCAGGCCCGGGTCTCAAGCTCCCAGGTCCCTACTGCCCACAAATGTCAGCTCCGAGTCCATTTTCTTGGCTCTCAACTGAGGTTCCTTGGACCCACTGATTTTTAGAGGCCCTGCCGACTCTCTAAAAAGGAAATAGGGCCCAAACCCTCTGGCTGGCACACCCATAAGGTGGGCTTCTATGCTGGGCCAGTGGGTATGATGTGTTTGGCTCACGTAATGTTTCTGAAAGTTAGGTTAATGTTTAAAAAGTTGGAAATTTCCCTTAAAACTCAGATGTATGGCCCATCTTTCCAAATGTGGAGGTGTGGTCTTGAAGCTGGAGCAGAGGCAAGGCTGCCCCCGCCCCGCCCCCTTCAGGGGTGGAGCGAGTCCCCATCATCCCCACTTCTCCACCAGCGGCCACACTTTCTGATTTGCCTTCTGGGCCCTGTCAGCACTGGGGCTCACAACTTGGAAGCTAGGCTGACCATATACTTAACATTGGACTTGATGAGGGACACTGCACACTTTTTCCAACAACTGAGTTTTTGGGACAGAGAAGAACAGCAACAGCCCTTGGGTGTGATTTGCTCTTAGGAGGTGAGGACTCTGACCGTTTCACAGAAGGGTGGCTGCTCAGGTGGTGGGTTTTTAACTGTTGCTTACGTGTCCCGTCGCCCCCTCCCCCCGCCCCGGTTTCCGTTTGTCCCTGTTCTCCTGAGAGCTGAGATGCTGCAGACAGTGCAGGGCGGGCTAGGGCTCGGATGGTAAACTCCAGCGCCTTGCTCTTCAGAGAGCTGTTCTCTGTCCTGTTCCCTGTTAAAGCCGTTTCCACGTAGTACCAGAGAGAGCCCAAATTAGGCATTTTCTCCAATGAGTTTGTTAAGATCATCACAGAGTGAGGTGAATTGGGACCGATTTTTCTACCCAGCTACCATTAGGATGTAGAAATTGGTGATAAGTTTAAGAGGTTGGGTTAAGCCTCATGGAGTTGCTCGGGGCCTATGGGTCCCTTTCCCATGCCCAGCCAGGCACTCTTGTGGGGAGCACTCAACAGCCCTGCTCAGGACCTGCTGTTCCAGGTGACCCAGCCTGTGGGTGGCTGTTGGGGATGGGGACTGCATAGTTTTGCAGGCCCAGCCCAGCAAGGCCCCAGAGGCCAGACCTGCGTTGTGTCAAGGTCCCCACAATTCACGTGCACATGAAGCCTGAGACGTACTGGCTGACGGCACTCCTGGTAGCCAGCAGGCCAGACAGACAACATCCAGCCAGCCCCAGGGCCGTACGGGGGGTGGTGGTTGTAAAATGTGTGATTTTTATCTTGACAGTGTCCCTTTAAAAAATCAAAGTCGCACCCCGCCTCACTGGCCAGCAAGAAACCTAAAAGGGAAACTGTAAGTGTGTTTGGCCCTGTGGCCACGTCTCTGCCCTTCACCCTGATTATTAAGCCAATGACAAGTACGGGAAGTCATTTTTACCCCAGGCTGATGCGTTTAATTAATTTAATCTGTCAAATCCCCTCTCCCCAGTCCTGATGTCTCTGCCTAGGAAAGGAGTTTTGTGGAACCAGCAAAGCTCAAGGTCTGTCGGCAAAAAGCCAGCCTCGGTCCCCGCTGCCGGGCAACATACCGGCCTCAGGCCACCCCTTCCCGCCAGCTCTGCTTCTGCCCGTGGTTCCCAGTGCCCTTGTTTCCCTTTTTTTCTTGCTGGCAGTGGAATGATGTTGGAGGTGGAACTAACGTGGCTGCTAGATTTTGCAAACAGCACTCCTGGCGCTTGCTTGTCATCCTGCACCCTCTGCCCTCTGCCCTCTGCCCCTTGGGTTTTAGTTCTTTGGGTCAAGGACTTCATTTTTTTGCATTTTCCCTGCATCTCAGGGAGCAGGCTGGGGGCCAGACAGTGTGCGGCAGCCGGGCTGGGCCTCTGGTAAAGTGTAGAGGTGGAAGTCATGGAGAGTCAAGCTGGAGATAGGCGTTTTCCTTTTTTATGGAGGGGTAAGGGGGTCAGAGTAATTACTTACCTTTAAACTGAAGGTGGTAGATTGGAAGCAAATGCAGGGCACCACTGCGTCAGGTGACCTGGGGGCCCGGGAGGTGCTCTCTGAGGGCAAGAGGCTTCACCCTGGTCCTCTGCTTCCCCTGTGGTCTCAGCATTGCTTCACCACCTCCCTGAAAGGCAGCCTTCCTTCCAGCCAGTCAGGTTGGGGGTTCACACAGGGACCACTTAGGAGCATTTGCCCTTCACCTCGTCTAATGAGAGTGAGGGCAGGTGGCTGCCCTGCCCTACAGGGGCCCAGCACTGATGCCCCAGCATTGGGGTGTCTCCCTTTTGCCTTCACCTTTAACCCTAAAGCAGGACTTAGCCCATTGATGTGATTCACTCCTAGCAAGTGGGAAACATAGGTTCTGAACCAGGGGGCCCATTAGAATCACCTGGAGCACATGTCACCCCTTGGATGCCTGCCTGCCCCAGGTTCACAGAGGATCTTGAGTTGAGTCAGATGTCTGTGTTGTCGGGCAGAGCTCCCTGGGGACCAGGTCCTCCCCCCTGGTCTCGAACACTTTTGGTTCCCACTAGTGTCTCTCGCCTCTGGCATGGCTTTGCTCTCCTCCCGCTCCTTTCTCTTACTAACCCTCTCACCCTTCACCCCTGCCAGGCAGGAACACAAAGCCAGGTAGGGGCTGTCTGAGGCTCGGGATAGGGGCGGCCCTTCCAGATGCCCTCTCCACCTGCACTCTGGACATCAGGTGGGGCATTAGGGTGTCCAAGGCTGTGTGCTGCGGCCGATGATGAGGGAGCCCCGGGTAGGATATCTGATGCTGCTCTGGAGCTCTTGACACCCCTCTAAAGATGGGAGGGTTTAAGTCCCTGGAAGGTGGAACAGACAGGAGATGGTCAGAAAGCAGGTTCTGGGAAATAGAGCGTCTCTGGGGCACAGGCCGCGTGCAGCGGGCAGGGAGCCTGGCCAACCCATCCCTCACCTGCTCTTGTCCCCTCAGAGCTCCGACAGCATCCCGCCGGGCTATGAGCCCATCTCCCTGCTCGAGGCGCTCAACGGCCTTCGGGCCATCTCCCCGGCCCTCCCCTCGGCTCCCCTTTATGAAGAGATCACCTACTCGGGCGTCTCAGATGGCCTGTCCCAGGCCAACTGTCCACTTGCTGGACTCGATCGAATCATGGAAAGCAGCCACCAGAAGGGCAAGTCAAGGAGCAAATCCCCCGACAGGTGAGGCTGGTGCCAGGACTCCCTCTGGGGAAGGGTGTCTGGGCTCCCCCCAACCTGCTCTGTGGGCTGGGGCAAGGGAGGCATATGCTAGCAGATCAGAAGCTCAAAGCAGGTCTATTTGTAGTTTTAAATAATTTTATAACGCGTTTTATTTAGTGAGTTGCCAGAACGAGTCCTAAGACCAGTAGCGGTTTACACGCATGGCTAAGGCTGGTCATGGCAAAGGCAGCAGGAGAAAAATGTGTTCATGGAGGCCGAGGCACCAGTGTCCTTCCTCGTCGCAGGCCACATGGGAGCAGCAGACCAGCGGCGTGTGTGCCCTGTCTCAGCCTAGAAGAGCTATTTGAGTTTCAGGGTTTCAGGACTTACAGGGGCTGGTCCCGTGGGCACATCCTGCTGTGCGACCAGCAGTGGCAGCAGAAGCCCAGCCACAGTGGAACCAGGTGCACGTGCACCTCCACCTTGCTCATACCAGACAAGCAGGATCGCCATCAGTTACATAAGGAGCCTTTGAGGGCCAAATGCCCAGGGCCCAGCCAAGGGTCCATTGTGGTTCCCTTGGACACTTGTAGGCTCATGCAGCCAGCCCTGCCATGTTGTCTTTCCTTACACATGTGCTGTTTTTTAACCAGAAAAGTGTAAAGAAGGCACAGGTTCTATAAAACCAACTACAGTTCCTATAACTTACACACATGGCAGAACTGCTTCAAAGATACAAAAAGAAACATGGGAATCCCTCTTGCTGCTTCCCACGCCCAGCCCTCTTACCCCAGGGATATACCATCATAGTCCTCTCGTCCTTCTGGAAATAAAAAGCCACGTTTAGGCCTCTGCCAGTGCACAGGTGGAAAGCCTCTGTGTCTGGCAGCTGGTAGCCCTGCTGGCATTCTGCTGATGCCCACCCCTCCCTGGGTGCACCTGCCCCGCAGCCCCAGGCACACATCTGCAAGCTCACCTTCACATGACGCTGGCTTTGGTGGGGTTGGCATTTCTCATCCACTTGTCTTTCACTCCCCACTTCTCTGCCTCCAGCACCCTACGGTCCCCATCATCCCCCATCCATGAAGAGGACGAGGAGAAGCTCTCCCAGAACTCGGACACCCCTCCCTTGCCAAGTGGGGCCGGGCTGGTGCTGAGCAGCTCCCCAGAGGTGAGGTCCCGCCCCAGCCCACCCTCCTCCTGCTGCCCACCTGAGAATTGAGTCCTCACTGCTTGACTGCTGACTTTTGAGACCGGTTTCATGGTGTGCCTCAAGACTGCCCCGCTACTCTCACCTAGCGGCCTTGGCCTGGCTGTGACCTCCCTCAATCTTAGTTTCCTCGTCTGTGGGGTGGGCACGGGCAAAGGAAGTGCCCCGTAGATGTGCCCTGGACTGGCGGCTGCAGCTTGCCCTGCACCCTCCGCTTGCTACCTGCAGCCTGACCATGGGTGGTCGGCACCAGTCCTGGGGCAGCACTGTAGCTACACTCGTTTTCCCTTGTTTCCTAGAGTTTCCTCACGGAGGAGGTTGATGAGAGGTCATCGCTAAAGCAAGGTAAGCCCTCTCTTTGCTTAAGGGCAGGGTTCTGGTACTCCCTGCCAAGGAGGGGTGGGGCCTCCAGCTCAGCCCTCCTAGAGGTTCCTTAGAGTGAGTTTTGGTGCTCTCCTGGGAACCACGCACTCCCGTTACCGCACGCTGTCTCAGAGGACAGCTGCGGCCGCTCCTGGTTTTACTTCCCGCCATCTAGCCTCGGATAGTAGCAGTCATTTCATTTTCCACTTGGATCATTCTGCACACAGTCAGCTCTCCACAGTTGTCCTCTTGTATAGCCACCTGTCCTGGCCTTGGGCTTTGCCCATCCCTTGGGGATGTAGTCCTGCCAGCACCTGTAGAGACCCTGGACCTCTGTACGGGCCTTACGCAGTTGATGACCTGGGTGTGTGCACAGGGTTCAGCTCTGTCCATGTCTCCCACGTCGGGGTGTGGGGGCTTGTACCTCTCTTGACGGGGTCGTTTAGCACGTACGGGAGTCAGGTCCCAGGTGCCCATCACATGTACCGGGCCCTTGAGTCGGGGATGACCCTGCCTGATCTCACAGTGGTTGTGGAACATAATGAGGTGCTTTCCTCTGCCGGCTGGGGAGATGCCATCTCTCCGCTGTCTTGGTCATTTCTCCCTAGCGTTGGACACATGAGGAAACAGGCTCAGAGATGGTGTCGGGGGAGGCCAAGGCCACTTAACTTAGAAGTGACAGAGCCAGGAGGTGGCCCTTGCTGGCTGGCTCCCAAGTCTGCAGTCTGGTAAAGCCCCCAAAATAACCTGCAGATGCTCCATTGTGACCCCTTCTTGCTGGGGTCCCTGGCCAGCACTGCACTGTGGGGACCCGTATCCCTCCCAGGAGCAGCAGCCCCTACACACGGGTGGGGCCTGTCTACAGGCTGCTGGGCCAGGGCCCTTGGGCCTGGGTGTGTGTGAGTGCGGGGTGGAGGGGTATGGGTTCCTAGAAACACCGTTGCCATCCCTTCCTGCCTGGCAGGGTGCAGGGCAGCCCCTCTGCCTCTCAGGCCTTGCCCCCCGCAGCCCCACCAGGGCTGGCTTTCTCCTGCTTGTGCACAGTATGTGCTGGGACTGGGCAGCCCTCTGCTGTGCCCTGTCA